>RJWJ010010418.1:0-47050 GCA_004363605.1 Indri indri | reverse complement strand
TTGGCTGCACATCCATCCATAAACTGCTTTTCAAATGCTATCTCCTCCCTGTCTCCTTTCCTGAGGAGATTTTCATGCTGATCAAAATCTACCCAAAGACCTCAGCTCCTCTTACCCTGCAGGAGTGCCTGTATTTGGCCAACTGCTGAAATTAATTTGCCTTTGCTTAAACCTCCAGGGGAGATGTCATACAGTGAGTCACTTTTCCTGATGTCTGAGATTTTTCCAAATGTGTGACACTGATTCAATATTTCTGAAAATGAAACATGTCTTTTGGCTGTAGTTTGTAGTAAGTTTGAGCTGTTTCATTTTTTGTCAAGAGGTGCCCTTGGGTTCCTTCAGGTTCAAGAATCACTCTGAAGCTGATGGGTCACTTTTTTTTTTTTTTATTTAATAGACACTGGGCTCCTAATATGTTTATTGAATGATGCTAGAATGGGCAGTAAAAAATAAGATGTGCTCCATGAACTGAAGAAGCCTATAAGGTCCTGTGGGTAGAATAAGTTATTTACTAGTACTATAAGGCTTATTAACATATTGACTTAGTATATAATTGGCAGTTGATAAGTGTAGAATAAATTAATGAATTACTACAACAGAACAGCTATTGTACTACTACAGAAAGCTAGAGGAAGGTTTACTAATTTTAATGTTGTGGGACAGAAAATAACACTCTTTTTCACTTCTCTAAATGTTGACATTTGACTTACCTTCAAAGCTCATGGTAATTATAAATGTAGGAATAAAAAAATCCAAGTGAGATTTAGGCCAAGGTGGTGGACTAGAAGCAGCCTGCACATGCTACTGTCAAGGAAAGAATTGAAGGTTGCAAGTGGATGCCCACCTATGGATGGATCCTCTTGGAGAGAACGTTGTGAATCTTCGGAGAAGTGACAGGAGACACTCAGAGTGAAGGAGATGGACAGGGAGAGCCACTCGCCAAGATCGGAAGGTACTGTGGCTTGGGAGGATATGAAGTAAGAAAGATATACGTGCGCTACATTTTGTACAGTTTTGGGGGCCATCATAAAGAGCTTAGATTTTACTTTAATATAAGGAGAAATTGTGGAAGAGAAAATCATGGTCTGATTTAAGTTTCAAAATGATAGCAATGGCTTCCGAGCAAAGAAGAAATTAAAGGGAGGCAAAGGTGGAGGCAGGGAGGCGATTGCTTTCATGACAGTGGGCAATGAAGATGGGTTGAAGGAGATACACTGACAGCTGCAGGAATGGAAATGATTGCTGTAGAATAGCACTGTTTGATAGAACTTTCTGTGATGATGGAAATGTTCTGTATCGAGCACTTGAAATATAACCAGCATGCCTGTGGAACTCGCTGTTTTAAATTTTATTTGATTTTAATTAATTTGAATTTAAATAACCACACATAGCTACTGGTTTTCCCATTGAACCGTACAGCTCTAGAAAGGGACAGATTGGAGTCAAACCGAAAGACCTTCACAAGTCTGTGTTCTTAAACACGGCCCTGTAGCGCATCATTTAAAAGATGCAAAAGAGTAATTTTTGAGCTACTCCTTTTATAACTCTTCCTGGGTTTCCTGCTTCACTTCAGACACACAAGAGACTATCAGGAAAAAAGGGAGTGCAAACAAAGCCACTCAACTCTTTCCCACCGTTGGTGTTTTGGAGCATTCCATGCTGCCTTGCAACTGTCCTCTTGATCGTAGCATGTGTTATAGAGTAAGAAGGAGAAGTACATTTGCTTTCTAGGAACACTTAGCTGTCCTGGTAATGTGTTTAGTACCAAAGACCTGCTTTAAATTGTGAAGAGGTTGCATTTAAAACTGTCTCTTTCCAGTTGATTGTTAATTTATGGCATCATTATATGTGAGGATAAATAGCTTCTCTGGGATGGCAGAAATGCAATTAGATTGTCACAGACTGTCAGTGGCTGTGTTTGGGTGTGATTTTTAATGCACTCTTTATATAAGCATCTACTGCTAATAATAATAATAATAATAATAGAAACAGAACTTGCTCTTTTCTTTAAAGGAAGGGGGAGTAATTATGAGGGAGTTGCAGCAAAGAAGGTACAGTAAATATCAGGGCCTTCAAGATTCTCCTTACTTACTGCCTGCATTTAGTAAGAGCCCAGTAAATATTTTAAGTGGAAAAAAAATGAATAACAAAATAAAGGATGTTTAAAACATAAAACTCCAGAATGAATTATTCAAATTGTGTTCTTTTCTTCAAATAATCTCATTGGTTAATACATACTTATTCCAATATTTCTCTCAAAATATGTTTGAAACTTTCTCTGGAAAATTTCCATCCTCCTCTAGATGGTTATTTAAGGGTAGACACAGTTGATTACCCAAGGTAGGTTCTTAGGGGCTCTGGAAACTTAGAACATTGGTACTGAATGACCAGTGAACATCCACATGGTTTGAACTCCCCTGTATAGGTGAACAAATCGCATGTGATAGGAATCTGTGCAACTGCCTTTAAAGCCCATGACCTATTCTAAAAACCACCCTCTCTGGTGATGAGTAATTAAGTACATACGCTTTGGAAAGCGCAAACACTCAGCTGCATCATGTGGGTGAATAATGTGAGTTTTGATCAACTTGGGGGATGCTTTTCTTTGCTGAAAAATGCAGTGTGACTATGAACACATAAAACAAACTCATAAACTGGAATTAAAAGAGATTTTCCAATGTTCTCTGAGACTAGGCAGGTCTGATGGACTAAGTAAACATTGTTTGGAGGGAATCAGTGTAAAAGCAGAAAAAAAATCTTTAATTTTGTTTTCTGAAGACTAATCATATTGACAAAACTGAAACATCCTGGGGATTCTTGGCAGCAACGAGCAATGTCTGAGAGTTGTTCTGAAGAGAGACAGACCTAAGGAAGTCCAAGTCCTTTCAGCTATTCACTTTCGAGCAGTGTTCAGGAAAACCCCTAACTCACCAGTTCAGAAGAGCTTTGGGTGATATTAGTTGACAATCAATAGTATTCATCTTATTGATTTCTTTTACAGACTCTTTGATGCTACTTAAAAAAATCTCTGACATTGAAGGAAAAGGAGGTTGACAAATATATAAGTTAGTTTCAACCATTTTCGAGCCTAAATTCTTCTCTAGGAAAAGGGAGAAATTGATGCTTCAAACATCACTGTTTGAGCTTGGCCTGTTTTCACAATAACTTATTTCATGAATACCTGCTGAGTCACTGTGATAAGTCAGGAACTGAGCCAGAGGTTGGCATGGCAGCAGTAAATGAGAGACATGTGGTCCCTGTCCACGTGTAGATGCATTGCCTGTAAGAGGAGATTCCATGTCATTCCCAGCACTGTCTTCAGGAAAATATCAGATTCATGCTGCACTAAAAGCTTCTATTGCCCATAAATAGTTTGGTATTTATCAAGCACTCAGGACTCATATACTGAAGTCTACCCACACAGCTAACAGTAGTCAGGTGGCACTGATTACCAAGAGACCCATCCTTCTCTAGTGATTATGACTCATGTCCAAATCCTCTATCTCTGGTGACTAACTTCTTTCCTGAGTGCTAAACTTAGATATCCAGTAGGAAGTTGAACATAAAATAGTTATCTCAAAATCACGATTTCTAAAGCAGTAGTTGATTTCTATTCTCCAAGAATCTTCTCTCAATCTTCACCCAATGGATGCTACTACCCCTTAATTAATCGCTGAAGTCATAATACCTGAGAGTTACAGTGATTCCTTTCTTTCTTTAACCCCTCACATCCAATTCCTCGTATGTTTATTCCAGCCATTGAAATTATCCACTCTGCTCCACTATCATTGCGACCACCCCAGTCCAACCTACCACCACCACCGATCTGGAGCACTGTAATAGTCACCTAATTGGTCTTTTTCTCCTACTCTTGCCTGACTATAAACCATACAACAGATAGTAGATAGAAGGATGTTAATAAAATCATCTTTTGTTAAAAATAATTTAATCACTTTCTATTGGATGTTTATTTAACGTTCAAACTCCAACCCATGACCGAAATGATTGTCTATCAGCTGATCATCAAATGCACAAAACATTTTCTCACCTCAGTTAATTTGTGGGTGCCCTCACAGTAACACTCTTCCCAGGCTTCCCATTTGGTTGGCTGGCTTCTTTACAACTTGCAAATCTCCTCAGTAAAATCTTAATCGACCAACCCAATTACAAATATAGAGTCTCGCTCGTTACTCTATTTCATCACCTGTTTATTTCCTTCTTTACAATTCTAACTCTTTAAAATTATTTTTTTCATTTGGATATCTCTTCAAATGTAAATTCCACGAGGAACAAGACATTATATATTTTGATTTTACTGTATTCCCAGAACCTAGAGGATGACCAAGCACATAAGAGATGCACATTAAATATTTACTGAAAAAATAAATTAAGAGATCTTTGGCCATGAAGACCATGTTAGGACCACTCTTCACCACTGAGATATGTCATTATGACTTAGGGAACTTTTCACTTCTCTTCCCAGTGAAATTCCACAAGGAGCCAGTCCTTACATAGACCTATTACAGAAATAGACCTATTATTGCTGCTGATCTTAGACACAACACACGTTCTAAATATAGCACCCTGTGTTTAGTGATTTCACAATAGCTCTCCAGAGGATGCTTAAAGACTTTCACTCAAATAAGTCACCTCACAAATTAATTTGCTAGTTTTAAATCTTTATTAATGCAAATTGACTGGGTACTGTAAACACACACAGATGAGTGCTCAGGTTCCCCCTGTTCAGTCTGCACACTGAGGCAATGTTAAAAACAAACTTTGCAAATAGGCATAACATCAATAAAGAACACAGTTGAGCCATCATTCCCAAGCTGAAAACGCTCTCTTGAGACTGACCAATCCTTCTTTCCAAAAGGAATTTCACATGTACTTAAAAAGGTAATGTTAAAATTCCCTGCATACATTTTTATTTTCCAGAACAACAGAAATTGACATGACATCTTGGCAAGTTTTTTTTTTTTTTTTTTTGAATAATCATACGTTGGTACTGATCAGCTTGAGCAGGGATGTGGTACAGCCAAGTTGTTTAGTGTCAGCCACTGTAAAGTGTAAAACTCATCCAAGGGATATAGAATCACTTTCTCACTGTTTTGTTTGGGTGAAATATACACATTGCTTCCTAGTTCAGGATGCCCAATGGAAGGAAAACTAAGGATAAAAGCAGAAGGATGATACTATTTCTTGGTCTCCAAATGGCAGAACACATTTTTCACAAAGATAATCCTCACGTTTGCACAACATTGTGCATGCCTAAAAGAGTTTTCTATTGCATCTTCTCATTAAATCCTCACACTAAGTAGCACCCACTGGATGAGGAGAAAGTGTCACTGTTTCTTTTTTAGTTAAATTCAAGTAGAGACAAAGATAATGGGGAATGTCTTCTGAATTTTAGGTAAAAAAAAAAGAAGTGAAGAATTTTGAATTTAGTTTTTAATGTTTAATCAAGATGTTAATAGACACTTAATAAAGATTCAAGTTATATACACCAAAAAATGATACGTTCAAGAATATGATCATTCTACTTTACAGAGAAGGAAACTGAAGCTCAAAGAAATATAATAAGTAAATATAAAATGTCTGTTACTATATGCACTGTTTCTTCAACCATCCTGTCAGCAAGGCAGAGGCAACCATAATATATAAATGAGAAAAAATGGGAATCAGAGAAATTTTAAGGATTAGATAATAGTGTATGTCAAGCATAAAACAACATGTCATATAGTTTACTGTTTTCGTAATTTTTTTAAAATTCTTTCTTCTTGGCTGGGCGTGGTGGCTCACGCCTGTAATACTAGCACTCTGGAAGGCCAAGGCGGGAGGATTGCTTGAGGTCAGAAGTTCTAGACCAGCCTGAGCAAAAGCAAAACCCCCCATCTCTACTAAAAATAGAAAGAAATTAGCTGGACAACTAAAATATTTAGAAAAAATTAGCTGGGCATGGCGGGACATGCCTGTAGTCCCAGCTACTCAGGAGACTGAGGCAGGAGGATCACTTGAGCCTAGGAGTTTGAGGTTGCTGTGAGCTAGGCTGACGCCACGGCACCCTAGCCCGGGCAACAGAGTGAGACTCTTTCTCAAAAAAACTAACTAAATAAATAAATTCTTTCTTCTTTTGAATTAAAAATAAAAGGACAACCTTTCTTCCTCCTTCATTTTCAATCTTTACTTTTGCAAATTTTAGCAAAATAATCATAGATAACAGGTGATATTTAGTGTTGCTTTTTTTTTTAACAAGTTAGTTTTTGTTAAAATCTAAACGTATCTTCCTTAATTTCATGGTGATTGTAGATTGTGTTTGAACTTAAAATTTTGGCATTTTATTTTGGCATTATCATTTTGGTATTTTACAGATCCATATGGTTTTAATAATATAAAATATTTGTTAAATCAGACAGTTATCTGTTTTTAATAATTATGGAATACTTTAAATATTTAAAGAGTACTATTATAAATAACAAAAAATTACATCAAATTTGTATGTATTAAAGATAAATTACTTTTGTCAAATATTACAAAACTGAGCTTAGAGCTTCATTATTATTTGGTATACATGGCAATTAAAAGTAGATATCAGAAAGGACTATTCCTTAGAAAAAAACTATGGAAGCATTAAAAAATATTTCATTTCTCAAACTTCAAAATTTTTTTCTGAAGTAGAGGTTGAAGTTTCCCATTGAAATGGATTTTCCACTTAAAAGAAAAAAATTTTGTATGTGCACTCCCCAATATGGTAACCACTAGCCACATGTGGCTATTGAGCACTTGAATTTTGACTAGTCCAAACTGAGATTTGTTATAAAGGTAGAACAAAAAGTGGTATTCAAAGATTTAGTACAAAAAATGTATCATGAATAACTTTTGATATTGATTACATGCTGAGATGACAGAATTTTTAGTGCATTGGGTTAAATATTAAAATTAATTGAACCTGCTACTTTTTACTTTTTATACACTGGTACTAAGAAATTTAGACATTTATATATGTCTTATATGGAAGGTGCTGGTTTCAACATTTAGAAATGCACTTGAAAACTATATAAGTGTAACAACTTGTATTTATTATATACAAAAACCCTTTTCCCCTCACAAATGTTGAATGTTAATCTTTACTTTGCATTTATAGAAAATTATTCTGCAATGTCCGTAAATTATTTTTGGTATGCCATTTATTTCAATAGTTGTGGAAAAAAATGATCATAATAAGGAGACTCTTTTTCTTTTCACAAAATTCTAACAGATACAAAGGTAACGGGGGGAAATCTCCTAAATTTGATAAATATTTAGGTTACAAGAAAACAAGACAAAGATAGGTGAGGGATAGGAACATTGTACTTTAAGATATTTGGGGGCATATTGATATATTTTTGTTTCATAATTTTGTGAGGTATTTGTTCTAAAAAAAAGTTCACAAGGTAAAATTCTTTAAAAAAAAAAGATATAAAATCACACATACACTGTGGCCTGTGAGGGAGAAAAGAAAAGGAGAGTTCTTTCTTTAAAAAAGAAATTGTTATTTTGATGAAATTATTGTGGGTAGATTCAGATATTATAAGGGATTTCTTTTTTTCCCTTATGGTTTCTATCTTTAAATAAATGTGTATTTATTTTCATATCATCTGCAATGAAAATACATTAACGTTGTCCTAAAGTATTATCTATAAAGCTTTTAATACTAGTTAGCAGCCAGCAGGTGAACTTGACATGAATTTATTCTAAAATCCCAGAATCATCAAGGGAATAATGTTTCCCTGTGAAACACAGTTAAAATTTTCTTTATAATTACATGCATGATCCAGTTGGTACTGCAGAGGCAGACTCTAGGAATCTGAGGCTGTGTCCACAAAGGATTTCAATGGTTTCCCCATTTTCATGTATATAAATGCCACACATAGGCCCTCGCTATCAACTCCCATGGGGAAACCGAATCGCAAACTTCACGAATTGGATTGCATTGCTTTAAGATATTTACCCCACATAAGGGCAAACACGACCCTTCTAACCTATGATGCAAAAAGTTGTCCAGTTAAGTTTCAGCAAAAGCAGACCTCAGAAAGGTTAAAAATGTCTTTGCCACTCCCTAAACAAGAGAAAATGGATCTTTGTAGGGCTTTTAACAAAAGGATTCCAGACCAAAAAAAGGCAAGAGCAAAATAAAAAGAAACATGATGTTTTCTATGGAAGATATAGAAAGGAATTTTTATCTAAATCGATAAAATATCTTTCCAAATAGAAAATTTAGATTTCCCTGAGCTTTTATGCAAGAAAATTGAAAGAGTAAATGCGAAGTCAAAGTCATCACAAATAAGAAGGAGAGATTTCACTTGAAAAAATGTTAATGGAAGTGAAATAAATGGAATATACCAGAAATTGGTCTGCAAACTGACAAGCAGAACTGACAAAATATAGGCAGATGCCCGTTAAGGTGCCAAACATTGAAAGTGCTAGAAAAAGTACCTATAGGGGAACCAAAATAATTTTCAAGGAAGTTAAAATGAAAGCTTCTGAGTGGCACTTACCACGTAAAAATATCTCTAAATATTGTCACAATGGAAAATTGTTTTATCAATAGAGAATTTGTTTTGAATATTGGCTTTATAGCCCTAAAATAATCTTGAGAGTCTATGAGTTTAGTTCTCTCCAACTGGGGCTTAGAATTATTTTAAAACATTCCTACTAATCAGTTAAACTACCTCTATTTTCTGTAATTTAATAAATGTTTATAAAGCAACTGCTATATTTTAGTTATTATGCTCACCTAAAAAATACAGTGATAGAATTCTTTCTTTGCAGAGCCCATAAGAAAAAAATGCACATAAAAATATCATAATTACTTATTTTATAGTTTCTGACATGATGATATGAAGCATTGCATGATGTGTGTGGGAAAGTTTTAGGGTTCAGGGAAGACTTCCCTGAGAAGGTAGACTATGAGTTGAGTTTGGAGGTATGAATATGCATTAACCAGGCAAAGAGGAAAGGTAGGGTGATGGGCTGCTCTAGGCTGAAAGCAGAGCAAGTGTGAAACCCCTAAATCAGGAAAGAGTGGGGGTATTGTAGAGGTTTAAAGAAATGTCATACGAATAGAGAGGAGATAGAAGGGAAGGAAGGTGCAAGAAGTTGGAGAAGGAGGTAAGGCCAAATCACAATTAAGTAGTATACATTTTATTCTATGTACAATGAAATCAGAAAGATTAAACATGTTTTCAAAAGCTAAAAATACAGAGGTTTACCATATAATAATAACTAACCCTTATTGAGCACTTAGTGATTTTGCATATTTTATCTCATTTAATGAGTTAATGGTCCATTAAGCTGGAGAGAAAAAATTATAGCTTAATATCCTTGGAGTATAAGACTGGAATACTTACTCCCACAAAGTTCCAAATTAGGTACAGTGTTTCTTAAACATATTTCATCCTTTTCCTCTTAGATATATACAGGACATATTGCCGTATTAAATATTTTTACAAGACTTATTTAAAATGTTTGCAAGAAACACTTTAACTTTGTTAATCTACTATCTCCCAAATATTCCCTGTATCTTAAATTCTGTGTAACATTCTTTCTTAAGTGATGAGCAGGGAGTTTATAAGAAATCCTAAAAGTATGTGCCTAAGATGTTGGGTAGAATATCACTGGATCTGAGGTTCGTACAAAGACTTTGATAATGTTGAGAGGATGGATTTTGTATGAAAACGATTGGAACCAGCAAGAATACAGTATTGTAAGTAGCATGGATTCTTAAAAATATAAATAAATGCCATATTCTGCCATCCAAGATTCTAGAAATGCTGTCATTCCCTAACAATAAACATCAGATTAAGAAGTCTTAAAACATCAGTCTCTGCATGATCTATTTTGATGACAACTATCCTGCCGATGTAAATTCACAAGTAGTCGGGACTCATCTTTGGGAGTGAGAATCTATTTTAAATCCTTCTTGAAACATGATAGTGTACAGATGAATCTGATGTCTGAAGACACTTGTCATAAGCAGAGAGATAGCCTCTGCCAATACACTGGCCACAAGCCTGCAGAACCTTTCTGGTCTTGGGTTTCCTGAACCTGCTGAGAAGAAATCCTACCCATTCTACCAAAATGTATCTCGGTGTTTGGAAATCTGCAAGCGCACATGGCAACCAGCCTCATTTTCATGTTGGACCCATTTGAGGAGTAAAATTCATTGCTCCTCAAGGAATCCGGAAGAGCATTAACTCACTGTGGTTCCTCAGGCTCCTGGCACAACCCAGATTCTCATGAGTGATCACCTTAAATTATGTTGTGAAGGGACTTGTGATTAAATGAATGAGCACTGGAGTTTGACAACAGTAAATCAGCAAATAATCACAGGCATGGAAAAATATATGAGTGCAATTTCACAATGCCTCATATATCTGCATTCGCCTTGGCAGGCTTTGATACTCCCTGCATCGAGCTAGAAGTCATCTGTTATACCTAAGTTATGGGGACAAGAATATTCAACTTTGTTTATTCTTGCACCCACTTACACTACAGCACCCACAACTTCCCACTTCTGATGCTTCTGATATGTCTTCAGAGATTCATATATAATTTGTATAAGGCTCTGTTCTAGGAAATTTTGCCTGAGTTTTTAATATTAAGGTCATATTTTGCAGGTACTATTTTGAAAACATGAAAGAACAAAATACATGGAGTTTTTTGATATGTGTATATTTCTTTTAGAAAGAATCATTTATTCCTTAGACAAGTAAATTACCTTTTGTACAATTTGGGGCTAAAATATATGTGAAGAATGCCATTGCCAAGGGCATGGTTTCTATAGATGACACCATTTCCATTTTCCATATATATTTAATTATTTTATTTTATTTTAGCATGATGAAAAGTTTTAAGATGTGATAACCTCAAAGCTGTGGACTAGTTCACTGATAATAACCATTTGCCATTACTTATAAATGCATATTTGATAAACCCATGGGTATTCCCATGTTTCATTAACCCCACTTAAATAAGTAGAATATAAAACTGACTCTAAATTAAAAGTTGTGCATCTCCTTAAAAGTTATTTGAGAATATTGTCAAGGCTTTTTCTCACTTCTGTGTTGAAGATTGAGCAAGTAAGATTCCTCACCTCACTGACATTTCTTCCTAGAGTCAGTGTTGTTGAGACAAGTTAATGAGAAAATCACAGACCATTGTCTTAGTCATGGCAGGATTTTTATAGGCTTACTGCTATCCTCCAAGAATTCGCTAGAATGGCATGCATTCTTCATAATGAGAGATATTCTTTGAAGATTTTTAAATACATCTTTGCAGTTTATGGATATATATTCTTTCTCTGCAGCAACACCCCTGCTATAAATGTAAATGTTCTTATATAGACCTTCAAACACTTGATTTTGTTTGAAGACAAGTTGTCATCATTAACACCTTCTGAAAGTCGACATCTTATTTTGCTTGTGTATCAAAGGATTTAAAAAGTCTAAACATTTTGAAAGTTTGATTATAAATACAAATTGAGTTTAGGCAATTTGGCTAACGAATTCACAGTTGGAAATCCTCTGTGTTTTGTTTTATTTTGTTTTGTTCTCATTGTTGCTTCTTCATTTCAAATACATTATTTAATATTTGCCATTATTTATGATGTCAAATTTAGTTTTCAATTTAGAAAAGTGAAATTTTATTTACTTAGGTATCCCTCAAAATAGTTTTGAGTGTGTACAAAGTGCAAAAAACTGTTAGCGCTGAAGATGCTCTGTATGTATGCGGCAGATGTATGTATCACACAGATCTATGAAACATATAATCCCTGCTATCAAGAAGCTTCCATAAGTGGAAGAAAGAAGGCAGATAACTAATATGTGTTACAAAATAACATGTGCATTAAGAGATGCAAAAATCTGAAGATGGAGAAATGTTTTGTTCAATGGATGCTCAGGGAAGCCCTCATATGGGGACACACTTGGCTTTGGTGGTAAAGAAGGGTAAGATTTCCGCATATGAAGGGGCGAGTTGATGTATCTAAGGGAAAAGAAAAGGACAAGTAAAAAGCCAAAGAGCATGGAGAGTATGGAAAAATCAAACAATGTGTTTGCTTTGAATCAAGGGAAGGGAGACAAAAAAGAAAAAAGAAATAAATGAAATTCTGAACAGCAGAATGCTAATGTTGACTCCAAAACTCTGACCTCTCACTCTTCTACTTCAGGTCTTCAGTGGTCTCCGTGCAAGTAGTCTGGAACAGCTCGGAATAAAGACACAGCGAAAGCCAGAGAAACCAAAGTGACAGAGTGGTAATTTGGGGCTATTCTAAGTTAAAGACTAGAGATGATGGAAGATTGATATAGGAAGTCAGACATAGAAGTAGGGAATCTGTAATACCTGCAGAATCACTGCAGAGATGATGGTGTGGGTTTACAGGGCTGGATTGTAAATTGGCTCCTTTCCTTCTGTTGTAACCCACATCCAGCAACGATGCTGAGGATCAGAACATGGGCCACAGGAAAAAATACATGCTGTTTAACATAAATCATCAAGTTGGAAATAAGAACAGTTTTAAGAAGTGGAAGAGATGAGCCTAGTTTTAGACATTGGACTTAAACGCATCTATAGGATTTCATTCATGTGTATTCTTTTAACAGGCAACTGATAATCGAGACTAGAGTGCACAGCAGAAAAATAATTAAAATGTAAATTGAAGAGTTACTTGGGCAGGCAAGATAGGTAAAGCTATTAGATAGGATAGGATATATCATAACCTTCTATAGAGAAAGCATGCAGTGGGTCAAATTGCATGTATAAAACAGAAGTAAAAAAGACGGAATAAAAATAGGATTCTAGTTTCTATTTCAACATATAAAGAATTTGAAATTAATCACTCCTAGTCTTACAGCAAGAAGAAGAGTGAACAAACTAAAAATCAACAACGTATTTGCACCTTTCAGAAAATCTGAGGTTACAGAGCAAATTGCTAACCCTAAATCTGGAGAGGCAGGTGGATCCAGAGAGACATAACTGAGACCTGCTTACCTTGGGCAGAAGTCACTGAAGCCATAAACTGGCAAGTACAAGTAAATAGTAATTTGATGAATTGTTGCAGGATGACTGTGGACTAGCTTGGGAATGAGAACCCCTTGGATACACAGTCTTAAGAAGTTCTACCCTTTTGTAGCCCTACCTCCAGTAATCCCATCAGTTTCTCACAATGAAAATCTGAGAAAAATTCTGTCTTGACTCTCCAATAATAGTGGCTGGAGGAGTGGAAAGTGGGAACAGAAAGAGAAATCATTGTGAAATGTGACACGATCTTTCTTCACATTAAAGTTCTACTGCCCAGGGGTTGGGGGCACCTTTGCCACAGCCTTATCCAAGCTAGGAGAAATTCATTTTTCCCACACCATCCCTCCACTAAGAGGGAAAAGAAAAAAACAGTCAACAGAGGTAAAGATACCAACAAAATAGATGGGAAATAGTGCGGCCAGGGAAGTGAATAGGAGAAAAAGTATTGTTGTGGTACTTTTTAAGATCATGGCTGTAAGACAGGTCCACTGAAAGATGGAGGTTTAATTTGACAATTATAGAATGTTCCCCATTTTCACCATGTTAAAACCACACCAACAGAGATCCAGTATATTAACAGTGGATTGGAGATGAAAGAGCTGCAAGAAATAGACTTTCTGTGCAAAAGAGTACTTAGGAAAGCCCAGAGTAAAGACAGGAGACAAAATAGTTGTCATTAGAGGAATGTGAAGGCTTCAGTGCCTATAGTTACACAAAATGTCATAGTCATTCCAACTCTTAGCTAGATGAACGTAAATATAATTAAAGATCTATGTGCCTCAGTTCCTATTACTCAATACAATATGTCAGTTCTCAACAAAAATGTTTAAAAACATGTCAAAAGCAAGAGAAAACATGGTCTGAAGAGACAAAGCAATTATTAGAACCATACTCAGGTATGATACAGTTGTTGGATTAATCAGAGAAAGAATTTAAAATACCTGTGTTTAAAATTTTAAAGGCCCTAATGAATACAACAAAGTTTTAAAACTCAATAATTTAAAAAAAGCAAACAAACACTTAACTTAAAAATTGACAAGCATCTGAAGAGTCACCTGATCAATATATATATATATGTATATATGTGGCAAATAAGCATATTAAAAGATGCTCAGCATCATATCACATTAGAGAAAAGCAAATTTTAAAAAATGAGGTATCACCACATACCTACTAGAATGGCTTTTTAAAATCAGTGGTGCCAATTGCTATTGAGATACGGACAGTAGGAACACTTGCTCATTGACGGTAGAAATGCAAATGGCACTGTAATTTTGGGACATAGTTTGACAGTTTTCTGCAAAGTTAAACATGGTTTTCTGCACAATTCAGCAACTACACTCATAGGTCTTTGTCCATCTTATATGTAAAGTTATGTGTGCTCAAAACCCTCCCGTGAATATTTATAGCAACTATTCCCCTAATCACCATAAATTTTTAGCAATGATATCTTCCAATAAGTGAATGTATAAACAACTTTTGGTGCCTCCATACAATAGGATACCATTCATTGATAAAAAAGAATAAGCTATCAAGCTGCACAAAGGATAAATCTTAACTGCATATTGCTATTGTGAAAGAAGACAGTTTGAACAGGTTACATACTGTAAGAGTCCATTTATATGACATTCAAAAAAAAAAGCAACACTTCAGACAGTAGACATATCATTGGTTACCAGAGGTTTGGGGAGGGTTTTGAATTTGTGGAGCACAGGGGGATTGTCAATGTGATGAAACTATTCTCTATGATGCAGTAATGATAAAACATAACACAGGACTTTTATTGAAATCTATAGAACTTTATATCAAAAAGAATGATGATTGATGTACACGAATTTAAAAAATCATTTAAGAGGACAGGATGCAGAGCAAAATGCAGAATGTGACAAACATATCTAATCGAATTAAATATTTATGAGGAACCTTACTAAGGGGAGTGGCTGGAAAGGGTGCTGGCCTAAGTCATTTTGTAAGTGAATGGAATTTAGAAGACTAAAGCCAAAAGGAACTGAGGAACTGTGCATAAACACTGTGCTCTAGTTGATAATGCTGTTTCCACTGGAGTATGGCTTATAATTCTGAAATCACTATACATACACACATATATTATATATATACACACACACACATATATATTAACATAAATGCTATAATTGAACAATTAAGTAAATTGATGTAGGGTGGTACGCAGGGAGCCAAGTTTCTTACCGTTCGAGTGGAAAGTTGCAAATAAGCAAGGAACGGAGGCTAACATGATCCCTCTTATTATGATTTGCAGTTGGAGACATCACAATAAAGTCACTTTTATGTTATGAATTCACTTGGTTACAGGTAGAAACATTTATACATACATGTATATAAATGGGTTAGTATTTATACATATGTTCTCTTGCTTTGTCAGCTGAGAGGGGCTAGAACTAATGACCCACCCCCATATACCTAGAGCATGGATCTTATTTGCTAGTATCATTATTCCATAAAGGAACAAAAACTCAATGAAAAAAATGACTGATTCTAGGACTGGGGCAGGAATGAGCTGGAGCATTGCCTAGTGCCGAAAGGGAAGAAGTACTCAAAAACAGCAACAATGATGGGATTTTGTCAAAGGAAAACAAGAGCCAACTGAAAGAGCCCTCAATGTCTAAAGCTGGAACAATTTAAGCAATAAAATAAATTAAGCACTATTGGTTTATAACTCAGTAAAATGTAAATATTTTAAAATATTAAATATATACAATAAAATATGAAAGCATAAAATGTACATACATGGACTATATTAATATATTCATATTTTAAAATAAATATTTCTGAGTCCATACAGATAGAATAAATAGATAAATAGGGGAAAAGAGAAAACTATCCCATGAAAAATAATTTCAATTTATGTGGATGATCCTTCCTCGAGGAGGTGGAGTACAATTCCCCACTCCTTAACTTTGGGCTATGCATAGTGAATTCCTTCCAAAGAATATAGTAGAGACGGGGGGGTGAGGGTAACTTTATAGGAGAGAAACCTGACAAATACTATCTCAACCAGGTGATCAAGGTCAATGTCAGCAGTAATAAGTCGTGTTGATAGAATGTACCGTTTACATGATGTGAAGAGAATGCACAGTACCGTTATGGTTTTCCTCCCCTAAACCCATAACCACTGTCTAATCATCAGAAAAACATCAGACAAATTTTAGTTTAGGGGCTTTCTCCAAAATGCCCAGCCAGTAGTCCTCAAAATTGTCAAAATAATCAAAAACATGGAATGTCTGAGAAACTGTCAAAGCCAAGAAGAAACTAAGGAGACTCGATGGCTAAATTTAATGTTGGATTCTGGATGAGATCCTAGAAGACAAAAGGGGCATTAGGTAAAACTTTTAAAAATATGAAAAAGTATGAACTTTATTTAATATAACAATATATCAATGTTGATTTATGAGTTGTGGCGAATATCCTATATCAATGCAAAATATTAATTATAGGAGAAACGGTATCAGGCATATGAGAACTGTCTAATATCGTCTCAATTTTTCTGTAAATAAAACTATTGTGAAGTAAAATAATTTCTAAAAAGACAAAGACATGAAGAGAGTTTACACATGTAAAAGAAGTTTCCTAGGGAGTCTTGTGGCACTAAACACAGACGAGAAAACATTTTAAGAAGAAGGAGGTAAACAACTGTGTCAAATCCTGAACAAAGACCACGATGCTATGGGAGAAATTATTGATAAAGTTGACACCAAGTACTAAAACTGTTCCTACCGTGAAACTCTTCTGTAGGGTTGCTGAGTAGGTCTGTTTTCCCAGTGGGCAAACCACCAAGTGAAAGATGCTTAAATAAATTAATAACAAGTTCCTATTTCTTCAGTTCTATATGCTGCTTTTAACCATTTGCAACACACTGCATTATTGATTTCTTGGAATGCAGGTGAAATCCAGTTTTGTGAATTTGTATGGGTGTCTAACAGCAAAGCCAGTTTCACCACTTGGGAAAAGCAGAAAGACAGCATAGGCCTGTGCTTTCCAGCTGGCAAAATCTGGAGGAGCAGAGGAAGAGAACTGCTGGCAATGGACATGGGAAAACCCTGCCAATTCTTCAGTTGCACAGTTGAAAACTCCATGTGCTTCCCGTCACACAGCAATATTTTCACACCTCTTGTGCCGTTACTTAAGCTCTCTTTATCATCCTGAATACAGAGAGGGGACCCACATCACTGAATATTGAGATCCATTTGTAATGGGGGCAAGCATAGGATGTATTTAATATTGGATGGTTTTTCCATTGTCGTTTTTGCGCAATTGAGCTGAATTAGATGTGAAATACCACATATATTCGCCATAGCAATTGATCTTGTCAGAAAGCTAAACCTTTTGGGAATAATCATTCAGACCATCTGTCTAAGACTGGGTCATAAATTGCATACTTTTATTTCCATAGAATTTTATTCTGTAGCATTAGTATGAGTTGAATAGTTATTAACAGACTGTGACCTGAATAAATGAGTTCTACAAGATGTCAACACCACAGGGGAATTTCAAAATGATAGCATGAATAGGTACACACATAACAACTTAAATTATGTCCAGTGTGGACATTGTAGTTATCGTTTCAGTTGGTTGCCTAGTCAAAGAAATTACCAATAACAGGGGTGATTTATTTTTATTATTTTATAACTCTTTGAAATGAGTAATTTCTGTTTTATTTTGTTTTTGCTTTTTATTTTGAAATTATTGTTGATCGAAAGATGTAAGAAAATGTACAGAGAGGTCTCGAATACACTTCACCCTGTGGAAACACCTTGCTATGGTATAGTACGATATCTAAACCAGGAAATTAATAGTAGCATAATCCAAGGGGTTTATTCACATGTCAACAGTTTTACCTCCACTTGCATGTTTGTGTATATTTCTATATAATTTTATTGCATGTGTTGATTCACATAACTAACATCACAATCCAAAGATACAACTGTTCTATCGTCATCAACCTGCCTTGTGTTACTCTTGTGCTTAATGACTAAATCTAATGTTATATGCTGGACAAAATCCTGGAACAGAAAAAGGGTATTGGATAACAATGTTAAAGATCTTTAAAAAGTATGAACTTTATTTGATGATAATGTTATTTAATAATTGATGGTGATTCATTAATTATGACAACTATACTATAACACTACAAATTATGAATTATAAGAGAAACTTGGAGAGAGGCATTATTTTTAAAATGATTAAAGTATAAGTATGTAATAATTTATTCCCTTGGTATCTATAAGAAAATGAGACATAAGAATTTTATAGGCATACCCACTCCTCTGTCTATCTAGAACCCCTGGCCATCACTAATCTGTTCTTCATCTCTAGAATTCTGTTACTTCAAGAATGTTCTATAATTGGAATCCTGCATTGTGTAACCTCTTCCGGTTGGCTTTTTTCACTCAGCATAATTCCCTTGAAAGCATTTTTAATTAAAAATATAGTGAAAATCTCAACTGATTATTAAAATCCCTTAAATCACTGTAAAATTACAAATTTCTGAGCCCATACAGCAAAGACTTTGGAGACAAAGAATGTACCTTAAGCCTCTGTTGGCTAAAAAATGCTCATGTGCTATCAGGAGACTAGACGCTTAAGGTAAGGTGGGAAGCTTGAAGTCTCCTGTAAAGATAATTATCTCAGTCTCTTCTTCCTAAATATTTATGTTAGGGAGCAAGGTGTCAGAACTAGGCCTTGAAAGACAATAGGCAGTTGGTGATCAGGGCTAACAGCACACTGTTGCTGGTCAAAACAGTAGGTGGTGGCCATAATGCCACAAGAAGATGATAAGACGAGTTGAAAAGAATTACATCCTCTTGCTCTTGACCTGACTGTACCCTGTCTCATCAGGTTTTTCTCCCCTCTTCTCTATTCCTCCTCTATTTTTACATGGGTAGTTAGAGAAAGGACAGGGGTAGCACACTTCAAGCTTACCTGTGTTGTATGGAAAGGGTAGATGACAAATTTATTCACTGATTTCAAACCTATGGTAGAAGCCTGGTCTACTTGATAGCAATCCATTTTTATTATTCCAAAAATCAAAAGGAATATGGGACAAGAGAGGAAAGCATCATTTTAAAAATGATTAGCACATATAATACACGGTAAGTTATTCTCTTGGTATCTACCAGGAGAATGAGACATACATATTTTTTTTTTAATTCAAGTGATGCTATCACTCTTTAAGAAGAAGCAGACAAAGGAAGCAAAGTCTAAATATTTTTTTTTAAGTCTAAAATATTTGCCACTTACCTAGAGGCACTATATATGCATATTCTTTAGAGGCAGGAATGAAATCAATTTTATATCACCAATGCATCCCAGAGACTAGCATGGTGCCAGACCTGTAGTGTACCAGGGCTATCCAGGAAGTATTCAGCCATGTAGTTGTTCTCGTTATATTAACAAGGGCTGGATACTTTCTGGACAGCCTTGTATATTAATATTTATCAAATAAATAACACTATAAGTTAGTAATTATTCCCATTTTATGATAGTAGAACAAAAGAAAATTGATTAGAATTTGTTTATCTGAGTGCCCATCTCAGTCACCATCCAGACTTACTTGAAATTCATGAAGCAGAATCAGGATACAGTCGTTGCTTGGTTTCCACTGGGGATTGATTCCAGCACCCCACCTCTACACTGTGGATACCAAATGCTCAAGTCCCTTATATAAAATGGTGTGGTATTTGCACATAATTTACATAATCTTCCTGTATACTTGAAATCATCTCTAGATTACTTATAATACCTAATACAATGTAAATGCTATGTAAATAGTTGGTATACTGCATTGTTTTTAAATTTGCATTATTTTTATTATTGTATTGTTATTTTTATTTTTTTTTTAGTATTGTGATCTTAGTTTGGGTGAATCCATGGATATAGAACCCAAGAATATGGAGGAATGACTACATTTGGACTTCCTCTTGAGTTAACAGTTATTACAAGTGACACCAAATACAGGACATGCACTTCTTAGAATAGCAATAGAACAAGATTTTAGGAACACTGCTCTGAGCATGCTTTACTAAGAGAATGTGAGGTACTTAATGTCAGGAAATACTTCATCATCTTCTTCCCCATTGACCGGAACATAGCATGTTGTAAATAAAACTATGCTTTTCTTATTTGAATTGTTCTAATCAAAAAAGTCATTAGAACCTGGCAGGAACGACTTTTAACTTCAAATCAAATTAAATTGGTTGTTTGTTGGGAAGGCACTATGCTTGCTATTGTTGCATCATTTTCTTAGTTTTTTTTTTAAGGTTATCATGATCGGAAGAGATGATTTCATTGGTCCCGCTTCCTCCCTCATATTTCAATTTTATCTTGGGGAATGACCTTAAAGCTCTTTCTAGAGAACCACTTTTTTCCCAAAAGTTTACAAATCACGGAGCCCTGTGTAAGGAACTCAAAACTAAAATTGATTTGTATGGACACCAATTAATTAATCCCTCTCCCCCTTCCACAGGATCACAAATTTGATAAGTGGTCAGAATCCGGATTTGAATTCTTGAGGTACATAAATGGTCATTCAAATTCCATTTCATATTTTTGATACATAAGAGAGAGAAAAATATCTCACACTGGGTGGAGTTTTCCATGTCTTATTTTTTGTTGTTATCCACTGAAGATCTGCAGCTATGCTAATTCCTTGAGTAAGGGTTGAACATTCATTAGCAGATTGCAATGTATTTTTAAAATTATTTAATGAGTTTATAGGTTGGTATAAGACCATATGTACGTCATGTTAAAGGGATGGTATTTGTTGATATGGAGAGTAAAATTAATACACACAAGGAGAATTTTAGTATTGGGTGTGCTGCAGAGACCTCCACTGAACAAATTCCCCACACATATAGTATCTTAAGTTAGATCCTAGAAACTGCCTGGTAAACATGATCACAATTGCCATTGCTCTTTACGAGAATATGAGTGCACGATTTTATGAGGCTGCTTCCTTGCATCATTAATTTTAATGGGGCTTTGCATAGAAAAATATTTTTTAGTTATTGTATAATGCATAGTAAGGCCTATGATTCCTAAATAATACAGCTAATATTATTCCTCAAATAGGAATTAATAAAGATTGCTGTCTTACGATTTTAGTTAGGTACCTGACATCAAACTCCTCTCACCACCACCACTAAAGACTTTACTTCAACCTCAACAGAGTTTTCAAAATACAAAACGCATGTACTGTTTTTTGGTTTTTGTATTTTGTTTTTTTGTTTTTCTTTTTCTTAAAGAAAACATTTCTTAGAGTCAGGGCATAATGAAAAGGATTCATTATTAGGAGATTACAAGTGAGTTCTGTGTGATTGGTCATTTCGTGGTTGAGGGAAAATTCATTCAGTTGGCATTGAAAGACATTATTGATCTAAATCCTTAGAAAAGGTAAGAAAAGTTCACATCATATCTTTAGTAAATGTAACTTAAGTGGGAATGAGTTTGCCAAAGTGACATGAGAAAGAGGGCCCCAGAATTAATCACTTATGGTTCTCAAAATAAAAGTTTCAGAGATTAATCCATGAATCCATAATATATAAACTACATTACATGGTGAGGTCTGTCATGGCACTGGGTCTGTTTTTTTTAGGTCTCAGTCAGATGTTAATATCCTATCATTGCGGACTGGAGCTTATATTTAATTTGATGTTTCATGTTCAGAAAAGAGCACTGCATATTGGCTTTTGACCATATCTGTCAAGTTTCTGGGGGGGAAAATTGAAAGGTATTGGCTTTATTCATGAATCATTTAGTACCAAGCAAATGCCTCCTTTCCATTGCAGTTTTTCCAAATTTGAAAATAAATGGCAGCTTGGTCTTTATGGAATAATCCTATTTTTCTACTCCTTCCATAGGAAATTTTGCTTGTTTTCCTAACTCACTTGAATAATAATACCAAGGAATTCGTCCTCCTTCTACTTCCAATCCATTCCTGTGCTTCCGAACATCTGCTCAGGTGAGGAGTATGATAGATCAAGATGGAATAGGTGAGGAATCATATTTGTCTAGTACAGCTCATCCTAACTGTTCATTCTTATCCTCCTGAATGAATATAGTTTTCTTGTATTCTTCAAAACCAAAAATCACATTCTGATTTGTATTAAAGTTATGTCCAAGGAGGAAAAATAAACTCATTTAAGTGTGTTCTCTGTCTGCAGCCTAGACCTTGACTATGGTATTAAGAATAAGATAATTTGGCTGGGCGCCGTGGCTCATGCCTGTAATCCCCGCACTTTGGGTGGCCAAGATGGGAGGATTGTTTGAGACCTGGAGTTCGAGACCAGCCTGGGCAACATAGCAAGACCTCGTCTCTACAAAAAAATAAATAAAAAATAAAAATTGGCTGGGCATGGTGGCGTACACCTGTAGTCCTAGTTACTTGGGAGGTTGAGGCAGGAAGATCATTCGAGCCTAGGAGGTTGAGGCTACAGTGAGCTATTATGGTCACGCCACTGCACTCCAGCCTGGATAAGACAGTGAGACTCCATCTCTAAAAAAAGAAATATGTTAATGCAAGCATATATATATTGCTGTAATTATAGGCTTTATTTTATTATATTGATTTAAAATTTACTTCTTCAATTTGTATGCTCTCAAATGCCAAAACTAGAAAGTTGGAAGGTTGTGACTTTAAGAGTGATTATTTAAACATATAAAGGCAATTGTACCTTACTTGTCTTCTCTTTTCCTGTTAAAATATTTTTAATGTCTCATTATCAACATTAGCTCAAATAAAAGGGTGTAATAAATGTTAGTCCCAAGTTGTACCAGGTAGTTGGAATCCTTTATGTGCATTATTTTGCTTAATCCTCAAAAATCTATATATTAGATGTTATGATTATTAACTTTTCTGAGTGCCAGATTGTTGGTAAATATGGCCACGTATCTTCTCATATCCTCTGCACAGATACAGTTTTTTATTGTGCCTTCCTGTACAGATAGTGGGCTTGGTCCTGTTACTTACTTTGGTCAATGTGTCATTACCTGGGCATATTTTTAGTGTCTGAGCCACCCCAGGTTGATATTAATGAAATCTAATAGGGGTCATAGGTCTGAGGTTAATTTTTATCCATCTATATATTATATTATGAACATAAAACTGTATGTTTTGAATTATTTTTGATAAACCAATATTTATTGCAGTGCTATATCTTGAAGTTATGCAAAAGGAATGACTTACATAAATGTTTCTGTACTGTTGGACACCATCATTGCTCCCAATTTATCAGTTGGTAGCAAAAATTGAAGTAGATACTCCCAAACTGGCATCTGTTTTCTAGTCACTGTACTTGGCTTTTTATTACTAATATTAACTTTTTTTTTTTTTTTTTTTTTGAGACAGAGTCTCACTCTGTTGCCCAGACTAGAGTGCCGTGGAGTCAGCCTAGCTCATAGCAACCTCAAACTCCTGGGCTCAAGCAATCCTTCTGCCTCAGCCTCCTAAGTAGCTGGGACTACAGGCATGCGCCACCATGCCCGGCTAATTTTTTCTATATGTGTTTAGTTGTCCAGCTAATTTCTTTCTATTTTTAGTAGAGATGGTGCCTCACTCTTGCTCAGGCTGGTCTTGAACTCCTGACCTGGAGTGATCCTCCCGCCTCGGCCTCCCAGAATGCTAGGATTACAGGTGTGAACCACTGCGCCTGGCCTAATACTAACTTTTAATATCAGCAATAGCCCTATAAGGTAGTCATTACTATCTAGACACTATAGATGAGGAAACTGAGGCTCATGAAGGGAAATATTTTTTTCTTGATTCATGAAATCAATAAAGAGTAAAATCAAGATTCAAGCTCTTTGCCTTGGACTCAGAAGCTCACACTATTAAGCACCAGCTCAGACATACATTCTAGCTGTTCTCAGTTATATCAATCTTCGCGGCCCTCATTGCAAAGAGAGGTCGGCATCAATGCCCTCTCAGATCACTCCGTGTCAACAGGATCTGATCTCAGCCTGTGTTCTTTGTTAAAGTTATTCAGGCTTCTTGTAGACCTCAGTAGGGAGATTGCTTAATAATTTCCAAATGCCCTTGACGGGTACAAAGAACCCTGAGACTCTCCGTGCCACACAGCTTGTCATTAACTACCTCTGAGCCTTCAATCCCTCATCTGACAACCTGGAAATATTCAACTTAATAAACATCTCTGAGGACATCACTTTGCACATCAAAATTGTCACATTATGAGTTTCACCTCCAGGGTTTCACCTTATTAACATTTCACATCTAAATTCTGTTGGTTCTTGTATCAGTTTCCTAACATTTGGGTGTCCACATAATTTAAACTCAAATGCAATTTTATGCCAATCAGTGTATGAAATAGATAAAAATTAAGTGCCCTGGAAATGTAAACAGTGTCGAATTGGGAGCCCTGCTCTGGACCTTAGTGTTAACCTCTGTGAGAGCTAAGACATTGCAGTGAAAACCACAAGGACCTGGGAGCAGAGTGTGAACAATGCCACTGAGTAAGCGAATCTATTCCTTCCATGGTTTTGAGCTCATGCATTCAATCGATGGCTAGTACAGTGCCTGACACATTAGAGGATATAAATACAGTCATTCAAACAGTCTTAAAATGAACAGGTAAGTGATACATGCCTGAGACATTTCAAAGATCTTCCGCCCTATTGAGACTGAATGCTTTCTGCTCTAAGCGTATTGATCAAACTCCATCACACACAACATAATAACAAGCTCTCAAATCATTTTTGTTTCTGTGTTTAACAGGCTGATTTACTTAACAATATCAAGTGATACTCTCAGGAACTAATAAGAGCAATGATGTAAAAAACAATTTAACAAAATTAGTATAAAGTGGTGCATTGTGGAATTTCCACGTTTGTGAGTTTTTCAACTTCCCCTGTGTTAATTATTTCCAATTCCATTCTAACATGGTTGGGAAAGACACCTGGTACAATTTCAACCTTCTTAAATTTGTTAAGACTTGTTTTGTGACCTAACATGTGATCTCTCCCGAAGAATTTTTCAGGAGAAAAATTTTACAGGTGTACCTGAAAAGAGCGCTATTCTGCAACTGTTCTCTGTATTATGGAAAGTGAGATATTGAAATCTTCTATTATAGTATTGCTGCCTATTTTTCCCTTCAGTTCTGTTAACATTTGCTTTATATATTAGATGCTCTGATGTCAGGTGCATATATGTCAATATTTATAATTGTTATATCTTCCTAATGAACTGACCCATTTATCATTAATTAATGACCTTCTTTGTCTCTTATGATCTTTTAAGATTTAAATCCATTTTGTTAATTATAGATATAACCACCCCCACCCCTACTCTCTTTTGGTTACTGTTTCTGTGGAATATACAAGGGCTGTCCGGAAAGAATCTAGCCTTTGTTAATATAACAATAGTTACATGGCTGAATACTTTCTGAACAGCCCGAAAATGTCCCTTTACTTTCACCCTAAAATGCATCTTTAATTCTAAGGTTGATTTCCTATAGACAATAATATAATTCAACCTTGCTTTTTTAATGCACTCAGTCACTCTACGTCTTTTGCCTGGGGAGTTGAATTCACTTACATTTTAATTAATTATAGGAAAGGACTTATTATTGCCATATGTTGTTTTCTGTCTGTCTTACGATTGTTTCGTCTCTCATTTCTTCTTTACCTTTTTTAATTTGTGATTCTTTGATTTTTGTGATAGTGATGTGCTTTGATTCCTTTCTCATTTTCTTATGTGTGTCTTCTATAATTAATTTCTTTGGGGTTACAATGAGAATCACATGACACATCTTATAACAGTCTGTTTTAAACTGATATCACTTTTAATTGCATGTGAAAACTCTACATTTTTACTGCAGTGTGAAAACACCCTTTTTTTTTTTTTTTTTTTGAAACAGAGTCTGGCTCTGTTGCCCTGGCTGGAGTGCCGTGGCATCAGCCTAGCTCACAGCAACCTCAAACTCCTGGGCTCAAGCGATCCTCCTGCCTCAGCCTCCTGAGTAGCTGGGACTACAGACATGCACCACCATACCTGGCTAATTTTTTCTGTATATGTATTTTTAGTTGTCCAGGTGATTTCTTTCTATTTTTAGTAGAGACGAGGTCTCGCTGTTGCTCAGGCTGGTCTCGAACTCCTGACCTTGAGTGATCCACTCACCTCGGCCTCGCAGAGGGCTAGGATTACAGGTGTGAGCCACCACGCTCGGCCTAAACATACTTTTTGTTATTGACGTCATAGTCTACGTCTTTTTATATTGCTTATCTATTAATACATTCATATAGTTATAGTTTAAACTTTTTTCTTTTAACTTTTATACTGTAATTAAAAGTGGTGTATATACCACCATTACAATATTATAGTAATCTGAATTTGTCTACGTATGTACATTTACCAGTGAGTTTTATGCTTGATAGTACTTCGTGTTGCTATTTAGCATCCCTTCATTTCATCTTGAAGATATTTCCTTAGCATTTCTTGTAAAGGAGGTCTACTAGTCATGAACTTCCTCAGCTTTTTTTTTTTTGTCTGGGAAAGTCTGCCTACTTAATTTTTAAAGGATAGTTTCGTCAGGTATAGTATTCTTGGTTGACTTTTTTTTCCGTCTTTCAACTCATTGAATATATCATCTCTCTCTCATCTGTCCTGAAAAGTTTCTGCTATGAAATCTACTGATAGTTTTATGAATGCTCATTCTATGTGACAAATTGCTTTTCTCTCAATGGTTTCAAAATTCTCATTGTCTTTGAATTTGATACTTTGATTATAATGTTTCTCAGAGTAGATTTATTTAGCACCTTTCTATTTGGGGTCTTTTAGGAGTCATGAATATGAATTTCCATTTCACTCCCCGGATTTGGGAAGTTTTCAGACATTATTTCTTTTAAAAGGCTTTCTGCCCTTTTCTCTCTCCTTTTTTTCTGTACTTTCATAAAGCCTATCTTGTTTCATTTGATGATTTCTCATGAGTCCTCTGGGCTTCCTTTACTCTTTTTCACTCTTTCTTTTCTTTTTTTTTTTTTTTTCACCTCTGACTGGATAATTTTAAGTGATGACCTACTTTGACTTTACTGATTTTTTCTTCTGCTTGATCAAGTGTGCTTTTGAATTCCTCTAGTAAATTTTCCGTTCAGTTATTGCATTCTTCAGCTCCAGAATTTCCATATGGTTCCTTTCTGATAGTTTCTATATCTATGCTGATATTATCATTTCATTTATGTATAGCATTTAGTTTAGTTGTCAATCTGTGTTCTCTTGGGACTCACTGAACATTTTTAAGTCTATTATTTTGAATTCTTTGCCAGTTAAATTATAGATCTACACTACTTTAAAATCAAATATTGGAGATTCATTTTGGTGCTTTAATTGAGTCATATCTCCCTGATCTTTATGTTCATTGTATAGCTTTTTGTTAGTATCTGTGCCTTTGAGGAATCAGCTAACTCTATGTCTTTACTAACTTACTTTTTCCAGAAAATACTTTTATTATCAGTCAGGCTAGACATTTTGGGAGCTTGTCAATTCTTTTCTATGAATGAGTATTTTCTGAACTGGTAAGTATAGATTCCTAATTAGAGGTATTTACTATTTCTTTTTTTTTTTTTCCTCCAGAAGTCCATAATCCCTTGCTCCTTGTTCATCTGACTATTGTACTGTGGACCAGGACATTGGAGGCATGTTCTACTGCTCTCCTTTCCTCCCTGGAGAGAAGCTTTAAGTTCTGTGCCTTCCCCCAATCTCACTGAGTTATGCAGGACTCAGCAAGCCACCTGTCCCTTTCCTTTGCTCTTAGCTGCCCCAAGGCATGTGAACTATGCCGGTTCCATCAGTGTCCCATATAAGGCAAGGCAGAATCTGGCCAGGGATTTTGCACACATGCTTCACCCTCTCATTCCCCCCTGAAGAAGAAGTCATGAGCTACAGTGATGAGCTTTGCCAGATTGAGGGAAAAGCTGATTCTGTCAGTCAAGTAAAATTGTCACTTATCTATCTCAATGCTGCTTTTTTCAGTTTTATGCTCATCTAGGGTATTATAACTTTTTAACCAGAATATGTAAATTTCATAAAGGTACTTGATCTGCACATCACTGTTAAATAAGTCTGTGAAAGAATGACTGAGACTTCCTTTCTTGCTATCTTGCTTATGTCACTCCTCAATTTATTGGTGATTTAAACAGGATTTCTATCTTCACAGAAGTGTAATTCTTATCCAGATAAACAGATAATAAACAAATAATTAGTTTTACAGTGAATTAACCCTGCTGTTTATGCAAGTTACTTATTATCTTTGAGTCTTAATTTCCTTACCTATAAAATGAGGAAAAATAATATGCATGTCTAATGGTTGTTGGTGATTCTGCATTTAAAGTGTCTGGAACAATTAGTTGAGTAGCCAATATTTCCTTTTCTTAATCTCACTTTAAAGGTTGTGTTTAAAGCCTCAGATATTACTTTGCATTCTGCCTGATTTTATATAAATGTATCATAGTGTCCCACAAGTGTCTTTTGGGATTCATGACACAATTGTTTTATATTCAAAACAATAAGAGGAACTAATCATGTAATAAATCTTTATCTAAAGTGACAAAATTCAGTCTGTAAAATTGGCTGCAAATTCTGTGATCTTCTCACCATAATGACTCTCTTTCTTCTACTATAAGCAGGTAAACTACCTTAGATTCTAAGGTTAGCAGTTGCCAGTCTATGTGTAGTTTGCCATTTTTGTGATTTAAATCTTGGTCATTCCATTTTTCAGTAGATTGTTGGAAATAATTCACATTACTTATCAATCTTCCACTCCCTGTTGTGAGTGGTACTGATATATAGCTCCTCAATCAAGAGAAACTGAATAAAACACACTGTTCTAGCTAAGTAAATTTCTAATAAGAGTTATTCAAATATCAAATTGTGGGGCCATAGTAACACACTCAATATTTGGACCTCAACTAATTTAAGAAGCCCCAGGATACCAAAAGTTAAAATAAAAAAATAGTTTTAACTTCAAACAAAGGCACAATATGCAATATTCTTTCATGCTTATGGATCTAAAGTGCTACCATTTTACATTCTAATATCAATGTGTCTCATTTTGGTTGAATTTATTAAGTCTGTTGGTAGCTATGGTGATATTATAGTTAGTATAGGATCAAAAAAGCTTTATAAAGGCAGGGAATAGTCTATAAAGGTTAGCTTTAAAATTCACAGCAGAGAATGTATTATGTTATAATACGTGCTCAATAAATACTTGTTGGATTAAGGAATCAATAAATGACTAGGTTCACAGAACTTCGTTAATCAGATAAATTTGGCTGAAGCACTATAACAAAATTAACTTATGTTATCTTCAAAATTGTCCCATATGTTCTTATGCTCGCTATATAAATTATTTCAGTGTAGTTGAAGAAGCCTAGCTTGAACATGATTGTGTGTCTCTAAAGCGCACATGTTATATTAACCTTCAATTAAAATAGCTTATATTCATTGTATTATATTCTTGAAATGTCCAAAAGCATTCATTCATTCATTTATTCATTGATCCACATTAATCTGTTGAATAGTCACAATGTGCCATCTTCCATTATAATTGGTGAAATACATTTGCGAGTACAAATAGACACAGTCTTTGTTCCCATTTAAGCTCATAGTCTAATGGGGGAGACATACTTTAATCAAATAGTCACACACATAAATATTAGTTGTAACTCTAATTGCTACAAATGAGTTATGTGTAGTGCTCTGGGACTAATAAGAAATTCTGACATTATGTGAGTGGTCAGGTATGATTTTCCTAAAAGAGGATGGATAAACTGACTTACTGAGAACAAGAGGACAGGGCTTTCCAGACAGAGGCAATATTAATATGATGTTTTGTGGCAGGAAGAAGTATGGTTGGGAATGAAGGGCTGAAGGAATCTGTAACTAGAAAGTAGAGAAAGCACCAGTGTAGATTGGCAGGCAGGGTAAGCAGAGTCTTACAAGGTAATGAAGCATTTTCAATTTCATCTGTGGTGCAATGGCAATTCATTCAAAAGTTTTAAGCAAGAGATTGACATGATCACATTCATGCTTTATAAGAAAACAATGACTGGTAGCCTCCTCCCTCCACATATGAACCTACTTAGAAGTGGGAACTAATTAATGGTTAGGATCACTCTTCCGACTTAATTATTTTTGTTCCCCTTTTTACTCATTCGAGGAGGAATTGAGAATTATCTCCACTGATGTTTTAATCACAGGAGAACTGTTCTACTTGATCAATGCTCAGAGTTCTTTCAATGCTATTTACTTTACAATAACAGGAAATCCCCCAAGGGTCATTCTTATATTCTGGGTACAAATTTCATACTTATTAACAACAAAATTTCAAATCCAGAGTTCATTAACCAAAACCGAAAGGTGGCTTTAAAAGTATTTTGACAACCATGAAGTTATCAATGGAATCATTAATTAAATTACCTAATAGTAAAATTTAGGAATCAATTACAAAAATAATTAAAGTAATGAGACAAGCAACATTTAGAAGATAGTATAAAGAGAGCAATTGTGTGAAATGGCAATTGTCCCTGGACAGACTTAATAATTACAAACACTTAAATGCATTATTGGTTCTAAAATGGCCCCATGTAGAGTAAGAGAAGAAAGGATATTCATTTTCCAGATAATATTCTGAATTGTTTTCCATAAATAAGCTATGTGTAATAATTTATTAGCTATATTAAGGCTAAATCATGCAAATAAAGTTATTATTTTTAAAAACTTATAAACACTGTTGTGTTTTTAAAACAAGCGTAGATAATTTCTTGGTCTTCAGACAGATCCATAAACTGAAACTACACATTGGACTGGCTAAATAATCCCCAAAATTTCAAATCATCATCTTCTACACCAGTAAGGATAAATATTTTTTCTACTGAACGTGTGAAGTCCTTCTCCATTGGTGTTAGCCAAGCTTAGGTTTAAATTTCACTCAGACAGAAGGTGACCTTAGGTAAAGGGAGTTACCTCACCTTTATAAGTGGGGATTCCTTCAAACCTATGTCACTGACTTGATTTAAAAGTTAAATTGAGCACAAAGTGCATACAACATAAAAGTCATGATCATTAATTATTAATTTACTGAGCACATCCCAATACTGAAGAAAAGTATTTTAAAAGTGTTAATAATATATAGGTATTTGATAAGGTATTTTTCATCCTTGAATCCACATTTTAACATAATTGAAACTCTAAAAAAATTGTCTTGGTGACCTGGTTTATTTCTTTTGTTTTATGAAAAAAGCTCTGTGTCCCATCATGTTTCCCTGTGGCCAGCCAGGGCCTTCAAGGTCATGTCTGCTAAATCCAAACCACCTTTCTTCATCATTTTCCTTCTTACTGTATGATTCCTCCTCCTCCCAACTTTGTTAATGACTAAGCTATGTAGTTTTATTCTCATTTTTTTTTCTAGTGTCTATTTCCAGAAAGAATTTGATATGGGCTAAGCTAATGTATATAAATATGGGAACACATATAAAAGCAAACAAACATGAAAACAGAGTTCCTGATCCTCATCTGTATCTTCAAATGCCTCCAAGGATGATCCGTCTACTCCAGCAGCCACAAAGACTGCAGGAATATACACAACATGCTGGCAGCCCTTGTCACCCCAGATAGTCAGCTCACTTCCCAGCCTACTTTAACTTACAGTTGGATTGACCATGGCTCTCTGTCTGTATTTACACAGCTTTTCTCACTGTCCTTTCCTCAAATTTGGTAACTTTGTGATCTGCCTTATCTGTGGGCACCTGACACCATGTGTTTCCTCTTCCTGGGTTGGGCATCTCTGCAGTAAACGTGGGTTTGCCCTACATGAGGTTGGGGTGTACATGGGGCCAATCCATCAGTCTGAAGCTGAGTCCTCAAGGACCCCTCATCAACTTAAGAAGTCGGCTATGCCCACCTCACAGAGTAATACATCTTTTCATGCTTTTGTCTTTTAGACAGAGTAGACACACATCTACACTGATATTTTATAAAGTGAGACCTTCAAAAAGTTGAAAAATCATTTTCCATTTCTACCAACCAGCAGTGTATTCTTTTGTCTTATAAGCTCCATAATTTAGAATACTCAAATAATAGGAATCTATTCCAATAACAAATTCATCCAATTATTAGGAAAGACAAAAGGGATGTACTTTTTAAATAAAGATGTGACAGGATTAGAAACCAATAGAAACCATCTGAAATTTGAGGAAAAAATATATTTTCCCTTCTTAGCAATTAGACAGCTGTATTTTGCACAAGCTAAAATTGATACCAGAAATACTGTGCTCAAGTTGCTTGAGCTAAAAATAGAATTGAATATAAGTTAGGGTGAAAACATTCTTCCTGAATGCCCATAAGACCGTGTCACCCATATCTGGCCTGTGTTTCTATATTCATGGAAGTGAATTTTTCTCCTTATTTAAACTTCCTGTCTTGAGATTCTTTTTCCTTTTTCTTTTTGTCTTTCTTTCCTTCTTTCTTTCTCCTTTCTTCGTTCTTTCCTTCCTGTTGCTTTCTTCCTCTCGCCCTCCATTCTTTCTTTCCTTTCTTTTTTTCTTCTTTTGTTTTTTTTGCCTTTACCTTTTTCTTGAACATGACAAAATTTCAATTAACAAAAATAAAAACAAATCAAATGATGAATATTTAAAGTAATTAAAATGAGCAGGGCGATATAAAAAGAGTTAGACAAAGAGAGCTACATGATTTGTATCCATGACCTTCTCTCCTATCTATTCTTATCTCTAAGCATCTATCTAATTTCATATTTATCAATATATCTATGTTCTCTAAAAAAACATGTAGAGACTATGTTAATTGAAACGATAGGCTTTAAGTAACATTGTTTAATACATTGAAGTCATCTAACTCATGTTTTTCTAACCTCATTGAAAGAACATATTCACTTATTTTTGGAATCGATTAGTAAATAAAGGGTGTTTGTGGTAATCTGCAATGCTCTCGGGAGCTAGCATTTGATATTATATCCATCTCAGAGGAAGGTATCCAAACCACTATTTTTTAATTTATATGTTAAATATTTAGCAAAATAGAGAATGATAAGGATTTCTCATGACACTGTTTGGGTTTCAGTTCATAAGCTATTTTGGAAAAATTAAATGCACGAGAAAGAAATAATAGCATCTTCTGCCTTTTGAGTAGCTCATATTTAGGAGGATGATGAGACAGTGATGAGCAATTGGGGGTCTGTATCATGCATTAATGCAAAACTATTCTAAGTATTGCAGAAAAAATATACCCAGCATGTTGTATGACAACACTTCCATTAGCATTTTATTGTACCAATGAGACAGCAATTACTCATACATTCTCTGAGTCTTTTGAGTTGCTCCGTTTTGAGCAATGTCTTAATAATATATGTAATAGCGTTTTACCTGTGGTAGTAATATTATTGATCTAACACCATTAATGTTTGCAGCATTTTTAAGACCCATTACCTGATTGTGGAGTAGCCCTGCCTGGTGAAAGTACATCACTTTCTCTGCTAAAGTTTGGCAGACAACAACACACAAAAAAGCAATTTTACCTGATACAGTGTCTGTCTGCCTGCTTGATAATGTCAATCAATAAGTGAATTCACTTTCCAACAGTCTCTAGTAAACAAGATGTCTGTTCCATTTCAGATGCAAACAAAAAGAAAAGAGCCAACATATGGGTGGGTCACAATAAACTGTTTTAGATGATGTTTAATGGGCATTTGGACGAAGATTGGGGTGTGGGGGTGGAGATGCCACAAATTATATACTCTAAAGAAAACATTGACTGAATAACTCATGGCAACAGCAGTATGGTGGCCTAGAAAAAAATTTAACAGAGATAGGAGGTTTATTTCTTTGTCAATAGGGTTGTGATGCAAAGCCATTTGAATTGAAATACATTTTTCAATATTCATAAAGAAGACATACCACCTTACTAGAATCTTAATTAGATATTAGATATCAGTTTATCATCTCTCTACATCTATCTATTCATCCACACATTTTATCTGTAAATCCATCCAATAAACTAGCCAAATATCAATGTATTTCCTGTGTATCTATATAACTATTACCTAAATTTAGTATTTCTACCTGATGAATGCAGGGCATTATGAAGAGAATTACTATTTTTAATAAAGCATTAGAATAATTAATTTAGAACAATAAAAAATTCAAGGAAATGTAGCCCTTTTCATATAGCTATAGAACCAAAGGGCAACACGGGTAGTTAATCCTCATCAACAATGCACATTGGATCTGAGTATGAGCAGGCAGAATTTGGTCTATGGTATGTCTCTGCTACAATCCCCAATGTAGAGTTGATTGGAAGAAAACAGAAACTTGGGTTTTGATCAAACTGTTTAGTACACTTTTATTACAGTCATACACATTACAAATCATTCACATCAATCACTTGAGATGTCATAGGATCAACATCTCGGTCTTTTTCCTTGAAGACAAACGCTCGCCTCCGGTTTCTTTTCTTAAACAGCTGTGTTCCACGAATTTGTGCCTCTGTTTTTCTTTTTTAAAATTATTTCAGATATCTGATGCTCTCCCCAAAACAAACAACAGAAAATTAGAAGGAACAGAAATCCAAGGATGTGTTCATAAGTGTCACATATTTTTTTAACCAAAATTATTACAATTATAATCATATATGCTAACAGCTTTTAGAGATTAATATGTGACAGGCACCAGTCTAAGACTGGAAGCTTTAAAGGTCCTGTCAAGGAAACAGATGGAATACTCAAAAGGGCTTATCTAAAAATAAATGAACTGTTTACAAAAGTTAAAGGAATTTAAATGTTTGAAGGAACCAAGGGATGGTGCAGCTCTAAGGGACTGACATGGAGAGAAGCCCTTAACACCCTTGAGATTGAATAACAAAGGCTGCAGGTGTTGGAGGACAGGGAGAGCTGGAGTTGATGAAAAGGACCTGTGCATCAGGAGTCTTAGCCTCAGAGGAACTCAAACACTGCCAGAGAATAAAAACTGACCTCTCTTTCCTCCTACTCTACCATCTCCTATAGATGCTTCCCATTATTGGACTCAACAAGAAGCTAGAGGGCATGGGGGCCCATTCTACGCAGTTTGTAGGGGTCAGCCTTCTGGAGCATGGAGGAGTAAAGGGAAGAGATGAGACTGTGTGTATTTAGGGGACATGGAGAAGAATCTGCACAATGCTTTACCCCATTTAGGTCCTACCACACCTATAAGATTATCTTGTATTGCAGTTTAGAAAATCATGACTCAGAGTGAAAGAGGGAAAACCTGAGTTCCTACAGCTGGTAATTGGTAGTGACAAGTTCAGTACCAACTCTGTTCGGCCTCATCACCACACACACACACACACACACACACACACACACACACACACTCAATGTGTCTATTAAAAAGATAAAAAGGGATTGTGGTAACCTCAACTGAACAAAGAATATTCATTAGATTTGAGAATGTTTTGAAATGAAGAACTTTGTAGGCCACAAACATTCTGAACATTATTGCAATTGAGTTTCACAGCAACACAATTGTCAAGCTAAGAAAGAGCTTTATTCTCATTTGTGTAATAGATAAGGACCTTAAATTCCCAAAGGCTCAAGAGTGTGTTTCCAGTCACACAATGAAGGTTAGAAATTGCACTCAGGTCCGGGCTACCTAAGCTTTAGTCTGGTGTCCCTATCACCGTTACCACCACACACCGTACTGCACTATTCAACATGGCTTGTGCAATAAAGGAGGTAGCATTTTATATCGTATCATCAATCTCCTGTAGTCACTGCTAAGCAATAAACCTATATAAAAATAGCACACCCATCCCACTTGAGTTGCTTCAAATAGTTGTAAACTTTATTTTCATAATGTTTATGTGTTTTGATTTGTGGATAATTTCTTGGCCTACAAAGCAAATGTTAATACATTATTAACTGAACCTATGGTACAACTGCTGATGACCTTTTGAAAAACTGAGATAAGCTGATGACAGCAGCTCCATGCAAAATAATAAAGGTCATTCAGATTTTATCATTTAATTTTCATAATGCAGATGTCAAATAAAGCCTACTTAATAAAGTATGTATTTTGAAAAAAGAAAATATGACACCATGAATTATACTAGTCGAACTGCCACAGTAAATTTTGGTAAATATTCTCTACATTATACAAAGTCTGAGGATTTTTACCCCCAAAGAGAAGGAGTTCTAAAGGCATTCAGGGTTTCTGCTTTTATATGTGAGATATATACTCCCAATCTCAACTCCATCCGGCATCTGACTCAGCTGCACCTGAGAATGTGAACAGCCCCACTGCCTCAGTTATCTTTTGCTATATAGCAAGCCTTATGTAGTGATCTGAAATAATTATGTTTTATTATTTCTCACAATTCTGTAGATTGTCTGGATTTAGCTGGGCAGTTCTGCTTCACTAACTGATACTCCACTTGGGATCAGTCACGTGGCTTTGCTCAACTGTGAGCCTGTGACATTCAAGATGGCGTCATTCACATGTCTGGGGCACTGTTGCTGCAGCCAGCTGGGGATCCAGGACTTTTTGTCTATATAAACTCTCTCCACGTGGCTTCTCCTCATTTTATAGATGGGCCTGAGTTTCTTTGCATGGTGGCTGAGTTCCAAGAAAGCAAAATCAAAAGCTGCCCAATTCTTATGAGCTGAGCCCAGAACCGACACAATGTTACTCCAGCCACATCTTATTGGACAAACAAGTTTTAAGGCCAGAAATAGACTCACCCCTTGAAGGGAGGAGAAGCATACCCATGTATGGATGGGAGGTTTGTGGGTGGTCCTCTTTGGAGACCACCTTCCATTTATATTGTTGCCTGAATTCCAAATCTAGGCAAAGGGTAGAGTTTAGAACTTACATTCTGAGAAACAGAAATACTTTTGGCAAAGAAACACGATATCATGTAACCCAGACTAGAACTTTTTGCGATCAAAGTAAAATGACTTACTAGGGATATCTGAAGATCACACCTGAAAGATAAAGCTTGAGTTCAAAATTTCTGGCCTATTTTACCTGGATATCTATGAATAAGAAAATTGATTGATCATATTCTGCCTGATCTGTTTTTGCCATTATTAGGACTTATAACTATGCTTGTCACCACAATATAGCTCAAGTATTTAGACTTTACAAGGGAAATCAGTTTTAAAATTTATTGAACAAGTATTTTTTGTCAGGCAATTTCATATATGTTAGCTTATTTAATACTCAGGATAACTCGATGAAGTAGATATCAATAGCCAACGTATATTCCATTTGTTCATTTGATTATTTTTTTAAATACAGCCTTTAATGTATTCTGAGCATTATTGGGGACAGGAGAATACGGCAGGTAAGAAATTAAGCAAAGATTCTGTCCTCCTGAAGCCCACATACTAAGGGAAGGGTGACAACAACTCTTTTGTTGTTTCTTCATTGTCTATTAATTGGCAATAAATTTTGTGAAAAAAATCTAATCATTGGGCAGATGCTAGAGAATTGTATTTTATTTGTGATGATCTGTGAATTCATTTAGGTTAAAGTGATGCTTTATTACATTTTTAAATTAATGAAGCCAAATGTTTCATCCTACCAATGTCCGCTCTGCCTGATACTGACTCTTTTCCTGAGAGATAATCAAAATACTAGTATTTTGTAAATTCCATCAGAGTTATTTTTATATATGCACAAGATAATAAGATTTATAATACAACTTTTTCACAAATAAAGGTTATAATATTGTACTATACACTTTTTTGACTCTTGCATTTATAAAAATCAACAATTAATGTTTAGATGCTTCCCGCTATTGTCTCCTCTCCACAGAGCCCAGTGTCTCAGGCAGGTCCCTGTCTGAGTGGGTGTGGAGGTCGGTGGGGAAGCAGGACGTTCCCTTGTGGGTCCAATCCCACTGCACTTGCTGGCCTGGCAGGCGTAGCTGTCCCACGCTCTATTCTCTATTGTTTATTTCGCACTCTCCAGACTTCGCGATTCTATCTCCCATTCACCTTTTTTTTTTCCTGTGTTGTGTGTCCCACTCCGTTTCTCTGCAGTTTCACAATGCTGTTCTTGCGGGGCATCGATCCACTCATGCATAACAGACCGAATTCTTCACCTCTTTCTCTGGGAGCAGGGAGCCAGGAGGTCACCTTTACTCTACCACTTTTCCTCCCAAGAATTTCTTTATCTGTTTTTTGACTTTTTAATAATGGCCATTCTGACTGGGGTGAGGTGGTATCTCATTGTGATTTTGATTTGCATTTTCCAGATGAATAGTGATATTGAGCATTTATTCCTATGTTGGATGGTCATTTTCATATTTTCTTTTGAAAAAATGTTCAAAGCATCTGCCCACTTTTCATGAGTTTTGGGGTTTTTTTGTTGATTTGTTTGAGTTTCTTTTTTATTTATTTACTTTTTGTTTCAAAATATGAACGGGGTAGAAATGTTTTTGGTTATATGGATCACCTTTGTAATGCTTAGCCACAGCTATGAGTGTGTCCAAATAGTGTTCACTATACCCATTAGGTAGGTTTTTACCCATCCCCTCCTCCCCACTCCTACTTGCTTGATTTCCACTGAGTATTACTTCTCTCTGTGCACACGTGTGCTCATCAATTAGTTCCACTTAATAGTGAGTACATATGGTGTTTGTTTTCCCATTCTTTAGATATTTCACTTAGGATAATGGTCTCCAGTTCCATCCAAATTGATGCAAAAGGTATTAATTCATCCTTTTTATGGCCGAATAGTACTCCATTTTATATATATATATATATATGTATATATGAAATTGTATAATGTATTATATATGGGTGTATATGTGTGTATATATATACATATATATATAATATATAATATTTTGTTAATCCATTCATGAATTGGGTTGATTTCATATCTTTGCAATTGTTAATTGTGCTACAATAAACATTTGCATGCAGATACCTTTTTGATAAAATGACTTCTTTTCCTTTGGGTAGATACCAAGTAGTGGGATTGCTGGACCAAGTGGTAGGTCTACTTTTAGTTCTTTGAGGAATCTCCATACTATTTTCCATAGATGTTGTACTAATTTGCAGTCCCACCAACAGTGTATAAGCATCCCTTTCTTTCTGCATCCATGCCAGCATATACTTTTTGGGGGCTTTTTAATAAAAGCCATTTTACTAGGAGTAAGGTGATATCTAATTGTTATTTTAATTTTCATTTCCCTAATGATTAGTGATATTAGAGCATTTTTTCATATGTTTTTTGGCCAATTGTCTATCTTCTTTTGAAAAGCTTTTCTTCATGTCTTTTGCCTACTTTTCAATGGAGTTGTTTTTTTTTTCTTGATGGTGTGTTTGAGTTCCTTATAGATTCTGGATATCAGCCCTTTAGTAGATGCATAGTTTGCAGATATTTCCTCCCATTCTGTAGGTTGTCTATTTGCTCTGTTGATTATTCCCTTAGCTGTGCAGAAGCTTTTAAGTTAATCAAGCCCCACTTACTTATTTTTGTTGTTGCTGTGATTGCCATTGGGGTCTTAGTCATAAATTCTTTGCCTAGGTCAATATCTAGAAGAGTTTTTCTTACATGTTATTCTAGAATTCTTATGATTTCATGCATTACATTTAAGTATTTCATACATCTCGAATTATTTTTTGTGCAGGGTGAGAGATATGGATCCTGTTTCCTTCTTCTGCATGTGGGTATCAAATTTTCACAGCAATGTTTATTGAATAGGGTTTCTTTTCCCCAGTGAATATTGGTGTCTGCTTTATCAAAGATGAGTTGGCTGTGTGGGGCTGGTTTTATATCTGGGTTCTTTGTTCTGTTCTATTAGTCTATGTCTCTATTTTTGTGCCAGTACCATGGTGTTTTGGTTACTATAGCCTTCTAGTAGAGTTTGAAGTATAGCAATGTGGTGCCTCCAGATTAGTTCTTTCTTTTTAAGATCGCTTTGGCTATTTGGGCTATTTTCTGGTTCCAAACAAAGTGTAGAATTATTTTTTCTAGATCTGTGAAATATTACATTGGTATTTTGATAGGGCTTGCATTGAATCTTTAAATCACTTTGGGTACTATGAACATTTTAACAATGTTGAGTCTACCAATGCATGAGCATGATATGTTTTTTTCATTTGTTTGTATCATCTGCAATTTCTTTCCTCAGTGTTTCATAGTTCTCTTTGTAGACATTTTTCAACTCCTTGGTTAAATATATTCCTAGGTATTTTTTTGTAGCTATTATGAATGATACCGAGTCTTTGATTTGACTCTCAGCTTGACTGTTATTGGTGCATAAGAATTCTACTCATTTGTGTACATTGATTTTTGTAACCCAAGAGTTTGTTGAATTTATTTATCAATTCCAGAGGCTCTTCATGAAGTCTATGGGGATTTTTAGATATAAGATCATACTATCAGCAAAAAGCAATAGTTTAACTTCCTCTTTCCTCATGTGGATATCTTTATTTCCTCCTCTTACCTGATTGCTCTGGCTAGGACTTCCAGCACTATGTTGAATGGAAGTTGTGGTGACAATCGGCACCCTTGCCTTGTTCCAGTTGTTAGGGGGAATGCTTTCAACTTGTCCCCATTCAGTATGATATTGCTTGTGGGTTTGTCATGTATGGCTTTTATAATTTTATAGTTAACAATACTGTAATGCATGCTTAAAATTTTTTTAAGAGGGTAGATCTCATGTTATGTGTTTTTTACCCCAATTAAAAAAAAGCAAGATATTATTGTTATTTCTGTTGCTGTGTTAATGTTGTTGTTATTATTGTGTGGCAAGTTCTCTTTGAAGAGTTTTATATGACTTTTTCTCAGTTAATCCTCATATCAGCACTAATATAAAAATAGAGATGAGAAAATTAATCTTAAAAAGATGATGTACATTTTTCAAAGTTATAATCCTAAAAAAGGTTAACAGCTAGAAGTCTAACTCTGTTCATCTAACTCCAGAGCCTGAATTCTTAACAGCAGTGTTCTGTCATATTATGTACCATTTCTAGCAGAGAAGTACAATATATTACTTTAAAATATAAAGATAGGCACATTCATCAAAAAAAGAAACCAAAATAGACCCATTCTGTGGATAAAAGCTGAGGAGACTAGAAAGAAAGCCAAAGATAAAAAGTGAGAATGTGAAAGAATAATGGGATTTAATATCAGGAGAACCAGAAGAACTTTTTCAATCTGGCAATTGGTAAATATTCAAGAGTATCTATGTGACATACCGTGCATCCGATTACAATATCAACACCCCACATAAATAAATCATAATGATCAACATGATTCTAGTAAATATTAATAACATAATGAATCAAATAAATTTCTCTGATTAATAAACCTATATTAAATAATGGAATCCTCCTCTGAAGTACTATTATAAAATATATTTTTATTGAGGGATTTTTCAAACTCTTAAAGATGTGTTTCTCCACTCTCTCTCTGAAAAGCAAGACAGATTTATACATATGCGTCTGGTTTTCTCTTTTTGCCTTGGCATGAAGAGGGAATAAAATTTCTTCTGACTACATAATTCTTTATTTTAGTATCTGCATTTGAAAAGCACCTACTATACAAGTCCACATATCTTATTGCATTTAAATTCTCTGAATGTCAATTTCTTCATCTGCAAAGTTGAGATTTCTCATAGCAGCATTGGTTCATCCAGTTATTAAAAATATAGAGTTTGAGGAGCATCTATTAAAGAGATATTCTCTTGATACAGAGTAAAAAACATAAGGTCCCTGCTTGCATGATATTTACATTTAATTAGAAATAGACAGACTTTCTTGTTTTTACATGTTTTAATATTGCTTCATAATTCAGTGTTTGATGTCAAATAGCAAAAGAGCTATGCAAAAATTGAAATATATGGAAGTGATTGAGAGTGACTTAGTGGATAGGGGACTGACTGCTTTAGACTGGATGGTCCAAGAAGAATTCTATTAGGAAATACAATTTAAACAGAGATCTTAACAACAATAAGTAATCAACCAAGCAGCGTTAGGGAGAATTTCATTCCAGGAGGAGGGAAGAGCAGACACATGGGCTTTGAGCAAAAAGGAGTTGACAAGAGAATGAAGTCTAAAGTGCAGTAAGTGTAGAGGACAGTACTGAGAAGATGCTGGAAAAATCTGCAACATTGGATACATAAAACTTTTTCTGAAGATAAGGCGTTCAAATTTTAGTGAAAATGCCATAGAAAGCCATTATTGGATGACTTTTCGTAGAATTCGGAGATCTTAATAATTTGCTCACACAAGTCATAGTCATTTTTCTACTTGCTCTTTGATATTTTCTTGCATTTTCTCTGTCCTGGAGAGGGAGGCAGGTGCCTTGAAAACTGCATTTTCTAGACGCCTTTGCCAACTGATTTCCAATTAGTTCTGCACAGTGGGAGACTCTTGCAGGAGTTTGAAGTGTTGGGTATGGGGAAAAAAAGCCAGCATATCTCCCCTCTTTTTCTATAACAGATACTGTATCTTCAAGAGTGCCTACAATCCTTCAGTGGGTCCACTGCCCACTGAACAACCCCTTCCTCCCTTGTCCTACTGATGCCAAATGGCTTCAACTGAGCCCTGGTAACTCTACCTTTCATTTTCATCCTTCAAGCTTTAAGGATGATAGTGGATTCCTGTTGATACCAATCTCTTAGTCGCCCCCTTGATCCCTTTTATCCTATCATCTTTTCCAACACCTTTTTAAACAGTCTCGAATATTAAATTTCCCCTGTTGACCTAGCAACAGTTCTCTTTCCTGACTCAGTCATTGCTCAAGGTCAAGACAGGTAAGCATGCAGAAAAGTCAGGACTTATTTCTTCTAAATTCTAGCAGGGGTCCCCGACCTATGGTGAGTTGTATAATTATTCCATTATATATTACAATGTAATAATAATAGGAACAAAGTGTGCAGTAAATGTAATGTGCTTGAATCATCCCCAAATCATCCCCCCGCTCCCTGGTCCATGGAAAAATTGTCTTCCGTGAAAATGGTCCCTGGTGCCAAAAAGGTTGGGGACTGTTGCTCTGTAGGATACTTGTAGAGTGTTTGCTGTAAATTTACTGTTGGCTGACTGATCACAGGGTTTGCAAATTGTTAGTTTTCTTGTTGGTTTCCTTAGCCAAATGTTAAGGTCTCTAAGAAAACGGCTTTTGGTATTTATCTCTGTGTCCCCAGCACCTAACCTTGAGAGGTGGGAGGGTGTCATTCAGCAGTCAGACATTGGTAATTGAGCTAAGCTTAAATTCTTGGGAAGAATATCATCATGGTCACCAGTGGGGATAGATCTGAATTAACAATGCAAAAAGAGGAAGGTGCTTCTGATGTGCATGAAGAGCGTTTTAAGTATCTTTGATTATAATAACATTAATTTTAACTTTTGCCATATGTTGCAGAAAATGCTTTTGTATCCAGTGCTCTTAAAAAAAAAAAATACGTGAAAGAGAATGCTAATGGTTATGTGTTTGTTATTCAGACCATGTTATTTTCAAAACTTGCTAATTTCATGAGATTATTGAAAGTCAACTAAAATAGAAAACTGCTTTACGTGTAAGTTATAGATAGTTTAGAAAGAATTATTTCTAACAGGTTTCAATTCTCATTTTTGGAAACTTTATATAGTTTATTTGTATCAAACTTACATGTATCCAACTTGGATGTGGTTTACCCAAACATTATTTCAAGCTGTGTATATATATTCGATATCAATATTCTAAAATAATAACATAGTTGGCACTTGAATGGATTTTTAAAAGTAATTTTGGTTTTATAAAACAAGCTCAGATGCAAATTTTTACCTTCGGAAATAGAGATGATTCTTCTCTTAAAGACGGAATTCAATTGAGAGAGAAACAAAGAAAGAGACAGACACATACAAGACATAAAGAGGAAGGGTGAAAGAGAATATATTAGTCTAATTATTACAGATGATATTACATTATACTTAACCAATATGTCTTTATAATCATCAATATGCAATATGGCTGATAAGGTCAAAAGAAGAAAAACAAATTTACTGGCACATTTTGGTAGAGTAGCTTTAGGATGAAAACATTCTTATACTTGTACGATTAGCTGATAGATACTAGAAAATGAGACCATATTAACCAATTTAGTAATAACTTCTATCTCTCTCTCTTTCTCCATGTTTTTCCCCCCTGTCTGTTTCTACATCTTCTTCCAATACTTCTGCAACATTTGTTTCACTTAAAAAGTAAAACTAGACTATTAATTTCGACAATTATTGTAGTTTCTGCATTCCCCCAATATAGTTAAGGTATTTCGATGTCACAGATGAAGACACACTCTCTAATTAAATACTATTACACTTTGAAAACCGCCAGTCAGCAAACACAGATGCTTCAAACTTGTAACTTATTATATTCAATGAGATAGCGATCGCTACCTTTTAAACACATTAGTCACAGAGCATTTTCCGTTTCATTGTGAAATATCTAGTCAACAGGAAGGGCTTATATTAAAACACCAGCATGAATTCTAAAACATCTCAAGAAGATGAACACTCAAAGCCATTAAAGACAAAATACTATGTCAATTTGAATGACAATAATAGCTTGGTACATCCATTAGTACATTAATACTACATGAAGCCATTACATTGTTTCCACATATCTATTAATACTCTGTTCCCATATATCTATTAATACAATTAGTGGTAATACGGAAAACATTCAATATTTTTTAAACTTTAAAAAGGAAAATTTTAAAAAGTATATCTTTGAGAACAAGAATGGTAGTTTTTGCTTCTCTTCCAGTCTGGAGACAATAAAAAGACATTATCATGGAACTGTCATCCCAAAGATGCCTATAATGATTGTTGGCAAAATCAAGGAAATTTCCTGAGAGTTGAGCTGATAAAACATCTAGTCCAAGATCAGGGTTGTAGTTTTGAGATTAAGATCTGGGTTGGATTTGTCTGCCATCTTAGTCATTTATGGTCTTTGTGATTCAGGCTTAGTCACTTGAAAGTCCTTGAGCTTCCATTTCTTCACTTAAAAAATGGAGATGATATAACGGCTATCTCACAGAATAATTATTACCATTAAGAAGCCCTTTTTAGAGTTCAGCTCACTGCCTGCAACATTGGAAGCTCTTGGTAAATAGCAACTCTTTATATTACTGTTATTACCTCTTAAAGTCCACACGATGATTTCCAACAGGATAGACTTATCATCACTTTATAGGAAACTAAATTTGGCCCATGGGTACACAATCGAATAAGTTGTGGGGCTGACTTTAAAAAAAGGGTCATTATCTGGGAGCTGACATACTGTCTTAGCTGCTTAGTGTAGAGCCTGGCAGAATAAACTCACAGCAACTTCAAAAATAAAAAAAAAAGCATCAATATTTTTATTTCTTCAACATGTGTCTTTTGCTCTTTGGACACATGCCCTTTATAAGAGCAGTGTCAGACCGTGTGAGAAGGCAGCTGACAAGAGCAGTAAAGAAGGGGCCAGAGGAGCCAGAGACACAGCAGACAAGGCATTTATACCAAATGGTCGAGATCTGACAATATTTGAAATTTCAGTTTTGTCAGAGATGTTAAAGCTGAAGAAGACATGCTAGACATCAGATCTAGGAGGCGGTTCTGTTGCTTTAAACCTGCTTATGATCATTGGTGGTTTGGTTTCAGAAAGTGGAGAAATGCAGGACTTTCCCTCTGTGCTTGATTTTGGCCCTTTTGCTTGACTTTGACCCAGCTACTCACCACACATCACTTCTTGAAATTGTTCCATTCTGATACTAAACGAGCTGAAGGGCAAAGGGAGATTCAAGACCTGTCAAAGGCAATCCACGATAAAAGGGCATTTTGGCTTCTGCTCCTATAGCATTAGCCCACAACAGGTGTTCAATTTTGATTTTTCTATGTCCTGCTCCAGAGCCAGTGAACAAACGTCAGACGTCTGCCTTCATTTTTATATGTAACTGGGTTTGATCAATGTTTCACAGCATTACGCTCAACCAGAAATCATTTGTTTATTTTTCTACCAAAAAAAAAAAAAAACCCTCGAAAACAAACAAAAAAAACCCTAGAGCCCATCTATATTTTTCCTTCACATATTTAGAGAAGCTTAAAATGAATTAGAAAGGAAACCTCATTAATCGTAGCACATAGTAAGAGTCTATTTGGTGCATATTTTCTCTTTTTCAAAACGATGTAAATAATGTAATTCAGCAAGTCGTCTTAGGTAACTAAAGGAATCAATAAACCAAAGCAACTCCTAAGCAAAACTAATTTGCGGTAACTTGTCTCTCCAATTCTTAAACACACCCACGCATCATAAGATACATCTTTGGCACAAGGCATAAGAGAGCTCTGTGACACAGTTACATATCATGTGGCTTCCAGGCATTGTTTTTTTCATACTTGCAATTTAAATGTATGCCCAGAAGCTGGTATTTTCTAGTTGTAAAGAGGCCGTCTGGTGTCTTTCTGGCTTAGACATGAATCTGACCTCTGATCCTCGATCGTCCCCACTCTTCTGGAGAATCCTTACTCTTTCATACATCACCCTCTGGGATGGCATGAGAAGAAAGTTCAGAGAAAAGGTCATATTCTGGGCGGACAGCTTGCATTTGTCTGAAAGGAAACCTCATTTATTTCCACTTTATGCTATTTTATTTGAAAAGGGGTGTTTAAATGATATTTACTTGCTTCTTGCTCTACTAGTGAGAAAAATTCCAGACCATATATAAACAGGTCAGTGGAAGATCTCAAAGATTTTCCTACCAAGAAATAATCCCAAAGTCTGATAGAAAAAAAAATTGCAAGGCATTTTTTTTTCTGTTGTGAAGAGTTACTTATTGATTGAATTATTAAATCAGTATTTCCATGTGATTTTTAAAAGAAATCTATCAATATAAATTAGCCCAACTAATGTGTTACTTAGAAAATAGTAATTTAATACCTAGTGTTAAAGTAGATAAGCTGAAATATAAATTCTAATATAT
>RJWJ010010417.1:0-46982 GCA_004363605.1 Indri indri | reverse complement strand
CAATTTATCTATTTTTTTCTTTTGTTGCTTCTTTTAGTGTCATATCCAAGAAACTATTACCTACCCCAAGGTCATGAAGATTTGTTTTTATTTTTTTCTAAGAGTTTTACTGCTTATATTTAGGTCTATGATCCATTTTGAGTTAATTTTTGTATATGGTGTGAGGCAGGAATCTAACTTCCTTCTTTTGCATATCTATTTGTCCCAGCACCATTTGTTGAAGACTGTTCTTTCACCTATTGAACTATCTTCCCACACTTGTCAAAAATCAACTGATCACAAAAGTAAAGGTTTACCCCTAGATACTAAATTCTATTCCATTGATCTACATGTCTTTCCTATGCCAGTACCATACTATCTTGATTACCAAGGCTTTGCAATGAGTTTTAAAATTGGGAAAACTGAGTCTTCTAACTTTGTTCTTCTTCAAGATTGCTTGGCTATTCTGGATCCTTTATATTTACATAAAAATTTTAGGATGAGTTTATTACTTTCTGCAAAAAACAAAAAATAGAAAAAAAGGCAGCCGGGATTTTGAGAGAGATTACATTGACTCTATAGATCAATTTGGGGAGTACTGCCATCCTACTACTACAACAACTACAATACATGAACATAAGATATCTTTCCAATTGTTTAGGTCTTCTTTAATTTTGTTCCACAATGTTTTCTGTTTTCAATGTACAAGCCTTGCATTTCTTTTATTAAATTTATTCCTATGCCACAGGGGTCATTTTGAAGATCAAATGTACACAAAAGTTTCTATAAATTGTAAAGTACTACAGAAATACATGTTATCATTAATGCCAAAAAAAAAAAGACCAGAAATCATACTAGCAAAAGAGAAGGTAAAGTAAAACTCAAAAGTAAATCCTCTGGCTGAATTTAGTCTTCGGTTAAGACAAGGGTGGATGGGTCAGGGATTACACATTTCAAACACAAATACAATCCAACATCAGACCTGGATACTTAGTAAGAAGGTATTTTTTTTTACTATTTCCAATTGATTAGATGAGTAGCCATATTAAGAGGTAGTGGAAATCATCTTGCTGAACTGCACAAGTGTTTGATTCTTTCTTAAGTATATGAAATTATTACTAAATATTTCTTCCACTAAAAGAAAAGAAAATCAAAACAAAAATGTTAGGGCATGTAACTAATAATAATAATAAATAATAAAAAAACAGAAGGGACCAGAATTAAGTCCCAAAGGAAAAAAATTTAAATTAGCCTTAGATGTTAGGCTGTCCTTCTGACCAAGGATGAACTCTACTGACAATACTCAGCCTGGCGCTGTGGCTCACCCCTGTAATCCTAGCACTTTGGGAGGCCAAGGCTGGAGGATAGCGTGGGGCCGGGAGTTCAAGACCCACCTGATCAACATAGCAAGATCTCATCTCTACAAAAAATAAGAAAATTAGCCTTGCATGGTGGCACGCACCTGGAGTCCAGCTATTTGGGAGGCTAAGGCACTTGAGCCCAGAAGCCTAGTTGAGCCCAGGAGTTTGAGGTTTCAGTGAGCTATAATGATGCCACTGCACTCCAGCCTGGGCAATAGAGCAAGACCCTGTCTCCAAAAAATAAATAAACACCCATATTAACTATATTCTAATGTGAACAAAAATAAAACTAAGAACATAATGCAACAAAAGAAAAAAATTACATAAATAAACATGATCATTTCAATTTCTTTTTAATCTATAGTAAAAACAAAACACAAAACTGAAAATGGCCTAAATTCACAATAGCTTTATTATCTCAAGGCCAATCAGCATGATGTAATGAATGACAGCATTAGAAAACTCATAAAAAGCAAGCAAAGAGACAAGTTTGATATGCTTGCAGAAGGTACAAAAGATAACAAAACGGCATGTAAACTATGACTGCAAATATGTAAAACTTTCCACTATGAATAATGAATGACAAAGGCAATATGTAAAAAAAATTACCTTTTTCTTGAGTTTTAAATGCTGTTGATAATCATCTCATAAAAATGATAAAGTTAAAAAATGTTAAGTTAAAAGCTACAATTATAGAGCTATTTCACAGTATGGAAATATAAACTTATAAGAATAACCAACTTTGGAGGAGGAGGGGAGGGCTAAAAACCAACCTATCAGGTATAATGAACACTATTCACAAGATGAACACACTAAAAGCCGCAACTTAAGCATTACAAAAGGTATCCATGCAACAAAAACATTTGTATCCCCTTAATATTTTGAAATTAAAAAAAAAAACCAACTTTGAAACTATATCAAGCTGATAAGGGGAAAAGTTCCATTTAGTTTGTCAAAGCAACTACAAAGCAGAATTATAAAACTGTTGGTCAACTCTGGAAAAACCATAATTTTCTATGATTTCACATTAACCATCACTACTATAGATATAATGGAACTGTACGTACATGAGAAATACATTGCTAATTTTAAATAGAATGAGCACTATCAGATTAATCTTAAAAATGTTATAAAATAAAAATCTAATTCAAATATCAACAGGTCAAAATTAGAACAAAAAAGCAACAACTAACGTCCTCTACAGTCCTAGAAAAAACTTTCAAGCCTACAAGTTTTTATTATCAGAGCAAAATCCTCTGAAATTTTCAGTTTTCCCTGAAGACCTCTGTGATTCCTTCCACCCATGTAGCTCATATCATTAGCAGGGTAGGGGGAACAGTAGTGACATGAGGTATTTTCATTGCAGAAAGGAAAATACCAACATCTTTCCACTCTTGAGTAATGTTGGTCAGCTTTGTGTAACTAAAATCTGTCTTAGATAGAAAGAGCAAAGTAATGCCCTGAAATGGTAGGCAAGATATTAATCAGGAATATAAAAGAAAGAAGTCAGCAAGATATAATGCAATATAAGTACAATGTTCATGAGGGAATGACTACAAAAGAAAGCAGAGTTGCAGCACAGCTGTGAGTAGCTAATACAAGTTCCATCCCCCATCTAAAGACACATGCAGTCAGTTCCACTTTAGATACATTACCTCTGCTAATAAAAGACCTAATACCAGCACTTGGTGGCTTCTTTTTACAAAAATAAAGGGAAATTTACTTCCCCACTCCCATACCTGCTCATCCACCACCCATCACCCACCTACACACAAGTTTTCTAATTATAAAAATGCATAAGAACTCAGGCTACAAACTCTGTACCTTACCTATGTTTTTATGTCAGGTACCAGGTGCACAGAAAGATGTTAAGTCATGTTGAATGAATGAGAACTAATAACATTGGCTGGGCACGGTGGTTCACACCTATAATCCTAGTACTTTGGGAGGCCAATGTGGGAGAATCACCTGAGGCCAGGAGTTCAAGACCAGCCTGAGCAAGAGTGAGAACCCATCTCTAACAAAACTAGAAAAACCAGCCAGGCATGGTGGTGCATACTTGCAGTCCCAGCTACTTGGGAGGCTGAGGCAGGAGGATCAAGAGAGGCCAGGAGTTTGAGGCTGCAATGAGATATGATGATGTCACTGTACTCTGGGCCAGGAAACAGAGCAAGACTCTATCTCAAAAATTAAAAATTTTTTTAAAAATATACCTCATCACTAAATTTTTTTTCTTCAACCTTTTATTGTAGAAAGGCTAAGATTCCCAAAAAGTCTAATTTTAAGATTAAATAAAACAGCTCATCTTAATTAACTTCTTAGCTTAATTTTCTAAATTCAGTATTCAAATCTTAATTTAAACTCATACATGAACATAATTTCAAACAAAAAATCATTAATGTTTCCTTCAAATTAAATAGCCATTATTATAATAAAAGGATTTGAGTTCCAGTTAAACATAGAACATTAACCACAGTTATCTCATTTTTTTCCATAAATGCCATTAAAATGTAAGTGGCGGGAGCAGCAGTGGTAATAAACCCACAAAAACAGTGGAGACACTGGAGGCTAGCAATTTCAATAAATATTTGAAAGGTGGAAAGTGAAGAAAAGATAACTGACACAGCAAAGCAGTGAAAGTTACAACCTAAGTACCTCTAGAGAGTGAATCTAACAAGAAACAAGTCATGTTGCCTCTAAAGAACTGTGTAGCATCTCTAAGTGACAGAAGTGAGGCCTAGGCAAAAAGCAGTATCACTTAAAAGTCTTTATATTAAATAGCTGGAGCTCCAGGTTCCCTCTCCATAACCAGGCTACTGCTGCAACTCCAACTTCATCTCCTGTTCTCCAGGATATCGTAAATTCCTCTAGATCAAAGTGGCTCTGGGGAAGGGAAGAGTGAACACTGGGGATGGCAATAGAGTAGGGAGTCAGGGGTTAGGTGAAAATCTGCATATCGAAATGTGGGCTTCCCCAGCCCCCACTAAACATGAGGTCCCCAATCCCCAGGCTGCGGAAAGGTACCGATCTCTGGCCTGTTAGGATCTGGGGCCACTTGAGCTCTGACTCTCCCCCACCCCTCTCAACACCACCCGCCAACTCCTATCCATGGATAAATTGTCTTCCATGAAACTTAGGAACTAGGCTGCACAGCAGGAGGTGAGGGGTAGGCAGCAAGCGACCCAGCCAGCAACTGAAGCTTCATCTGTATTTTCGCTGGAATGACTGCCTGATTTCCGCCTCCTCCCCACAACCCTCCCCACGCCCCCACACCATCCATGGAAAAATTGTCTTCCACGAAACCAGTCCCTGGTGCCAAAAAGGTTGGGGACTGCTCTGCTTTAAACCATCCACTCTGCTCCCACAATATACATCCTTGTCCCAGCGAAGCTCAAAATTGACCAGCCCCACCTATTCTCAAACCAAGAAATGTGTGAAAAGCCACTTATTGGGAGCAGTGCCTCATGCCAGTAATCCCAGCACTGTGGGAGGCCCAGATGGGAGGATCACTTGAGGTTGGGAGTTCAAGACCAGACTGTGTAACAAAGCAAGACCCCATCGCTACAAAAAAAAGGGGGGGGAGGGACATGGTGGTGCATAGTCCCAGCTACTTGGGAGGCTGAAGTGGAAGGATCACTTGAGCCCAGGAGTTCAAGGCTTCAGTGAGCTATGATCACATCATTGCACTCCACCCTGGACAATAGAGCAAGACCCTATCAATAAAACTAAATAAATAAATATAAACTAAGCAAAGAGAAGAAACTTGAAAAATAACTATCATTAATATCTTCAGAGAATTAAGAAAGCATATTATAACCATGAAGCAAGAATAGTGGGTTATAAAAAAATATTCAGAGAACAAAAACAAAATCTTGGAAATTAAGACATGATGGTAGAAATTAAAAACACGATAGAACTCAGCAATTCCAATAGGTATATAATCAACCGAACTGAAAACATATGTCCATGCAAAAACATGTACACAGCAGCACTACTCATAATAGCCAAGTGGAAACAAGCCAAACATCCATCAACTGATGAATGGATAAACAAATGTAATATATCCATACGATGGAAAATTATCCAACCATAAAAAGGAATAAAGTACTGACTCTTGCTATTAACACAAGGAGGAACCTTGAAAACATTATGAGAAGTGAAAAAAGCCAGACGCAAAGGCTATATATTGCATGATTTCATTTATGTGAAATGTTCACAACAGGCAAATCCATAGAGACAGAAAGTAGATTAGTGCTTTCCAGAGGCTGGGGAAAGAGGAAATGGGGAGTGACTGCTTTGGGTATGAGGTTTATTCAGGGGGTAACAAAAACATTCTGGAATTAGTGGTGATGGTTGTACAACTTTGTGAATATACTAAAAACCACTAAAGGGATCACCACTTTAAAGGGGTAAATTTTACATGTGACTTTTACCTCAATAAAAAAATTAATTTAAAAAAACTCAGAAAGGTTGGAAAGTAAAGTTCAGGAAGTCTCATAGAAAACAGAGAAAAAAGACGATGAGATGGAAAACGAGAGAGAAAAAAAATAAGGTTAAAGTATCAGTCCAGCAGGACCAATATTCAAATAAGTGGAGAAAGAGAAAACAAAAAGAAATCCTTAATAAAATAAACTTCCAAGAAGTTAAGAACATGAGTTACCAGACTGAAAGGGCCCAGAGGGTTAAACACAAGTCCTGAGTTCACACCAAGGTACATCACAGTGGATTATCATAATGAATTTTAAACACTGGGAACAAAGATGATTTTACGAGCTTCCAGGGATGGGAAATCAGGTCACGTATAAAGAATTAACAATGAGAATGGCTTCAGACTTCCAAATGTAATTCTGGAAACCAGAAGAAAATAGTGATGCCTTCAAACTCCTGAAGGAAAATTACAGATAAACTACAAGCAGCCTATACCCAGTCGAACCACTCCATTCTCATACTTGATTACTAAAGACATTTCCAGACATGCATTGCCTCAAAATTTTACCTCTTTCACACACTTTGTCAATAAGTTACTAGAAAATATGCTTCATCGAGTAAAAGGGAAAAATCAAGAGAGAGGGAAACTTTAAGGGAAATAAATCTAACACAGAAGAAGGTTAAAGGGGATCCCCCAAAAGGATGATAAATGTCCCAGAAAGAAAGCCAGAGATTGAAGCAATGTGATTCAAGGGACGTAATGGAGGACTGTCATCACCAAAATCCCCACAGCCTTCATGACCTTCTTTTAACATGAGATGTGCCTGGTCCAGGCTTTCATAAGAATTTAGTTTGTCTTGACCCCATATTGACAAAGTTCCTGCTGTTCTTTCCCCCATCGCTTCGATGGGTTGAGAACTTATTTCACAGCACAGGAAAAGTGTGTTGCTTTTACCTATTCCTGAGCTTAGAAGGAAAATCATATAGAGCCATCTACTCCCCCAGTGGTATTTCTTCTAGATATTTACTCTAGTACCTTGTACACACTTCAGCTCTGCCAGATGCCATGATTATGGCAAGCCTTGTTTCTCTGGACTCAATAACAAACTTTCCCAATGACTTACCCAGAAAGGACTCACCGAACACTCTCTTTGGCTTATCTTCTCCTGGGAGCCTTCATCTAATAGTAGAAATATGAGCCTGTCCTTTCATAGTTAGGTTTATCTTTGCTATTCAGTTTTTCAAAACCAAACGATATACTGCTTAGGGATACATACTATGGCAGAGATTGGCTTATTGTTCACCAAGCCATTTCCCTTTTCTGCCTGAACCCTGCAGCTATGCTACACTCACATCCTTCCTTGTAGTTAAGTGCAGCCATCTGACTCAGTTCTGGCCAGTGGAATGTGGACAAAAGTGATGTATATAACATCCTAGCCTGGCGCAACAAACTTTCTATGCAATCTACCACACTACCCCTCTATGCCAGCCAGATATAGAAGACTTGGTGAAAGTCTCTGAGGCCCCAGGGATGGTAGAGTCACTAGATGAAAGGAACAGGAGTCCCTCAGTGACTCTGTGGAACAGACTATCCCTCCATCACTGCTTTCCAACTCACAGCAAAGATGTGAGTGAAAAACAAATTTTAATTGTGTTAAACTATGGAGACCTGGAGATTATTTGCTAAAGTAGGTTAGCCTACCCCAACTAATAGACACAAAAGGTGGCAGAGCTTTTTAGTTTTTCAAAGTTAACCAATATATTAGTTAGGAATACATATGTGGGGGGATATGGGAGATTGCAGGGCTGGTCAAGGAATGGTCTCAAGAGAACAACTAATGTATAAAATGAGCTTGTGATTACCTGGGAGAAGGGGGTGTCATTAAAGGATATCTTAAGGTGACTTCTAAGGTAACTGCAAAGTGTAATTTCTTGACCTAGTAGTGAAAACACAGGTGCTTATTTTACTATTCTTCCTAAAAACTGTATTTTTGTTTTATATTTCTCTATATTTCACAAACTAATTATTTTGCTTAAAATAGTTTATTTTATAATTTATAAATTGATTTATATTATGAATTAATATATCTAAAGAGATAAGACTCCTGAAATATATGTTGGAGCATTGGGGGGAAACAATAATGGATGAATAGAAAATTATGCAAATAAAATTAGCAACTTTTAACCCCCTGAAAAAACTGAAAGTTAAACAAGAAAGAAAATAATCATAATACACTATTTGGTTGAGCAGTAAGCAATATTTATTTAGTTAGAATAAAAACATCAACTATTGATTTTAAAATTTCAAAATTGGGGGGTGGGGCAGAATGAAAAAAATGAAAATAAAATTTCAAAATTGGAATGCTGCAGGAAGGGAAAGTGGGAGGAAACAACGAAGAAATATAAAATAACAATAAAACCACCAGCAATTCCCACCATCTGAAGATACTCCTATTTTATTATAATACCATATGTATTTCTTTAAACAAAAATAGGTTTATAAAACATGCTATCTGATAAACAGCTATAGCAGACAAACTCTTAAGGTGGCTCCCTACCATGTACCTAGTCACACCTTTGTGTAAAAGGCAAAAGATTTATATGATCTGAAGAGAAACCAGAGTATTCACACCTTTACATAAATACCTCTCCATGAATGCGGGCGGGTTCTGTGACTTACTTCTAACCAGCAGAATATGGCAAAGGTTATTTAGGATGTCCCTCCCATGATTATGTTACATTACATAAGACTGTCTTGCTAAAAGACTACTCTAGAGACTCTGTTTGCTGGGTTGATGAAGGAGTCCTATTGAGAAATACCACAGGGCCAGGAACACCTGTAAGTTTTCTCCAAGACCTGAGAGCAGCCTTTTAGAGCTGAAGGCTGCCTCTAGATGACCAAGTGACTGAGTAAGAAGCCTCAGTGCTAAAACTACAGAGAAATTAATTCTGGCAACAACCTAAGTGAGCCTGGGAACGGATCACTCCCCCACTGAAGTCTCCAGGGGAGAACTCAGCCCAGTCAACACCTTAATCACAACCTCAACACACCCTAAGCAGAAGACCCAGCTCAGCCATTGCCAGACTCCTACCCCACAGAAACTGTGAGATAATAAAATGTATGTTATTTTAAGCTGCTAAGTCTGTGTAATTAGTTACACAGCATAGAAAACTAATATACTAACTTTCAAAACTTTGGCTGGATGCAGTGGCTCACACCTGTAATCCCAGAACTTTGGGAGGTCAAGGTGGCAGGATTGCTTGAGGCCAGGAGTTCAAGACCAGCCTGCTTGGGCAGTATTTCAAGACCCTGTATCTAAAAAAAAAAATTCTTTTTTAAATAAGCTGGGCATGGTGGCTGGTGCCTGGAGGCCTCACTGTTTGGGAGACTCAGGCAAGAGGACTGCTTGAGCCCAGGAGTTTGAGGTTGAAGTGAGCTGACTGCAACACTGCAGTCCAGCCTGGATGACAAAGCAGGACCCTGTCTCTAAAAATAAATACATAATAGATAAAATTAAATTAAAAAAAAAACTTTGGATGAATAAATTCAGCAAAATTTCACAATATAAAATCAATACATGGCCTGACATGGTGGCTCACGCCTGAAATCCTAGCACTTTGGGAGGCTGAAGCAGGAGGATTGCTTGAGGCCAGGAGTTCGAGACCAGCCTAAGCAAAAGTGAGACCCTGTCTCTACAAAAAAATAGAAAAATGAGCCCAGTGTGGCGATGCCAACCTATAGTCCAGCTACTTGGGTGCCTGAGACAGGAGGATCAGTTGGGCCCAGGAGTGTGAGGTTGCAGTGAGCTATGATGATGCCACTGTACTACAGGCAGGGTGAGACAGTAAGGCCCTGTCTCAAAAAAAAAAATAAAAAATCAACACACACAGCTGGGCACAGTAGCTCACACCTATAATCCCAGCACTTCGAGAGGCCAAGGCAAGAGGATCACTTGAGGCCAGGAGTTTGAGACCCAGCCTGGGCAACATGGCAAGACCCCCATCACTATAAAAAATTAGCCAGGTAGGCCAGGTACAATGGCTCACACCTGTAATCCTAGCACTCTGGGAAGCTGAGGCAGGAGGATCGCTTGAAGTCAGGAGTTTGAGACCAGCCTGAACAAGAGCGAGACCCAGTCGCTATGAAAAATAGAAAAAATTAGCCAGTTGTGGTGGCAAGCACCCGTAGTCCCAGCTACTCGAGAGACTGAGGCAGGAGGATCTCTTAAGCCCGGGAGTTTGAGGTTGCTGTGAGCTGGGCTGACACCATGGCACTCTAGCCTGGGCAACAGAATGAGACTCTGTCTCAAAGGAAAAAAAAAAAAAAAAATTAGCCAGGTGTGGTGGCATGCACCTGTAGTCCTAGCTACTCAGGAGACTAAGGCAGGTGAATTCCTTAAGCCCAAGAGTTCAAAGTTGCAGTGAGCGATGATCATGTCACCGCATTCCAGCCTGGGCAACAGAGCAAGACACTGTTTAAAAAAAAAAAAAACAAAAAGTTTTTTTCTGCAACACAAAAAAGTTGCATTTCTATATACTAACAATGAACAATACCAAAAGGAAATTAAGAAAACAATTCCATTTACAATAGCAGCAAAAATAATACTTAGGAATAATAAACTTAACCAAGAAGGCAAAAGACTTGTACACTGAAAACTATAAAGCATTGCTGAAAGAAATTAGGGAGACATAAAGAAATGGAAAGACATCTCCTGTTTATAAATTAGATTTAATACTGTTAAAATGTCAACACTACCCAAAGCAACTTATGGATTCAATGAAATCCCTATCAAAACCCAATGATTTATTTTCTGGATATAGAAAAAGCCATACTAAAATTAAAATTATATGTAATCTCAGGGATGCCCAAATAGCCAAAACAATCTTGAAAAAGAACAAAGTTGGAAGATTTACACTTTCTGATTTCAAAACTTTCTATGGAACTACAATAATCAAAATAGTGTATAACTGGTATGAGGACAGACATATAGACGAAAAGACTATAATACAGAGCCCAGAAACGAATCCTCACAGTTTTGGTCAAATGATTTTCAACAACGGGGCCAAGACCATTCAATGGAGAATGGACAGCCTTTTCAAGAAATGACTGGGAAAACTGGATATTCACATTCAAAAGAATGAAGTTGGACCCTTACCTTACACCATATACAAAAGCTAACTCAAAATAGATCAAAGACCTAAACATATAAGCTAAAACTATAGAACTATGGAAGAAAACATATGAGACAACCTTAATGACATCGCATGTGGCAATGATTTATTGGACATATTACCAAAAGCACAAGCAACGAAAGAAAAAATAGGTAAGTTGGATTTCATCAAAATTAAAAACTTTGTGCATCAAAATACACTATCAACAAAGTAAAAATGCAATCCGTGGAATAGGAAAAAATATTTGTGAATCATATACCTGATAAGGGATTCATATCTAGAATATATAAAGAACTCCTACAACTCAACAACAACAAAAACAAAACAACCCAATTAAAAGATAGACAAGGGACACAAATAGACATTTCTCCAAAAAAGATACACAAATGGCCAATAAGCACAGGAAAAGATGCTCAACATCACTCACCATTAGGGAAATGCAAATCAAAACCTTGAGATATCAATTCACACCCATTAGGGTGGCTTTTATTTTTAAAATAATAAATTTTTAAAAACAAAATAACAAGTATTGGCAAGGATGTGGAGAAATTAGAAAATTTTGTGCACTGCTGGTGAGAATGTAAAACAGTGCAGTTGCTGTGGAAAACAGTATGGTAGTTCCTCAAAAAATTATACATAGAATTACATATGTTCCACCAATTCCACTTCTGGGTATGTACGCAAAGGAATTGAACCTAGTATTCAAACAGATATTTGTATACTTATGTTCACAGCAGCATAATTCATAGCAGCCAAAAGATGGAAACAAGCCAAATATCCTTCAACAGATGATTAAACAACATGGTACATACATACAATGGAATATTATTCAGCCTTAAAAAGGAATGAAATCCTTATACATGCTACAACATGAATCAACCGTGAAGATACTATGCTAAGTGACATAAGCCAGACACAAAAGACAAATATGATTCCACTTACATGAGGTACCTATCACAGTCAAACTCATAGAGATGAAAAGTAGAATAGTGGTTACCAAGGGCTATGGGCAATGAGGAGTTATTGTTTAATGGACAAAGTTTCTGTCTGGGATGAGGAAAATGTTCTAGAAATAGAGGGGATGGTTACACAACAATGTGAATGTACTTAATGACATGAATTGCACACTTAAAAATGGTTTAAATGGTAAATTTCATGCCAATTTTATAGTCATGCGCTGCATAACATTTCAGTAAACAATGGACTGCATATATGTCAGTGGTCCCACAACGTTACAATAGAGCTGCCCTATACAGGTGTGCCATTTTTAATCTTCTTTTTAAGATGGGGTCTTGCTATGTTGCCCAGGCTGGAGTAAAAGTGGCTATTCACAGGTGCAATCATTGTGCACTACTGCCTACAACTCCTGGACTCCTGATCTCAAGCAATCCTCCTGCCTCAGCCTGCTGAGTACCTGGGACTACAGACACACACTACTGCACCTAGCCCACTTTTTATCTTTTATACCATATTTTTATCACACCTTTTCTATGTTTAGATACACAAATATTTACCATAGTGTTATAATTGCCTACAATATTGAGTATGGTAACATGCTGTATAGGTTTGTAGCCTAGAAGCAATAGGCTATACCATATAGCCTGGTGTGCAGTAGGCTGTATCATCCAGGTTTGTGTAAGCACACTCTACGATGTTCGTACAATGAAATCACCTAATTACACATTTCTCAGAACATATCCCTGTCATTAAGCAATGCGTGACTACATTTTACCACAATAAAAAAATTGAAAAAAAAAAAAAAGGTCAACATGATAAATTTTGTTATCTCCATTTTACCACAATTTTTTTAAAAAACAAAAAAATGTTGGATTGATTGCATAAGATGCATTTGGCAAGACAAGGAGGACAGTGTCCTCTCGTTTCCTTGACTGTCCACCTAGCTACAGCATTATTCATGATGAGGGAAAACCATCTAATCTAAAGCTGAATTTGTTTCTGTCTTTAGTCTTATAATCCTTGGGTCACTTAACTGGAACACTTAATTTTTTAAAAAGAGCAACAACACGTATTCAGTTTGTTGTTATACCTAAGTGATCTAACCCATTTAACAGGCAAATAAATATTTTAACATCCTAATCCTCTGCATAAGGAAAACAGAAAGCCAAAAGATTGTTCCTAGCTGTTAAAATATTTCTGCTTAAGAAACTGGGAATGTAGAAAGAGTAACAAAATGCTCAGAACAAGTAACTTAAAATAAATTTGTTTCCTAAAGCAGCAAAGATATCTGTTATATCAAAACCAGTTAAAAATTTTATGTTCCTAATGAAGGAACACTAAGATATACCGAGTTCATACTGAAAACAATGGAAAAAGTTGAACTATGATTCTTTAAGAGGAATTTGAATACTCTACCTTTGAGAAAATAAAAGCACCCTGATAGTCACTCCAAGTCTTTTCCCAACCTCTTTACCACTCTCTCTTCCTCTGCTCTGTTCTACCCTTCCACCTTGCTTTTCCTTCTGGTTTTTGTTTGTTTGTTTTGTTTTATATTGTTTTTTAAGAGGAGTGGGAAGCTGAGACAGGAAAGGGATAGGATAATAGGAATAAACCAGTAAAGAAGAAAGAAAAGCACCACAGTTTATTTTTTCTCCTCACAATGAATCCTAAATACATCATCATTATCATTGTCATCATCATCATCATCATCACCATCATCAGAAAATGCTAACAATCCTGATTTCTAAGGGTAAGGAAAAACTAAATTTCCTGGAGTCACAACCTAATCTAAAGCACAAGAAAGAGAAACCAACCGCAAGCCTGCATCTATAAATTAAGTCTGTATGCAGAATTCTTCAAACAACCTTGACTGTAATACAAAATTGCCGTTTAATGCAGTGACATGAACTTTGGTCAAAGGGTAGAGCACTAAGTTACTTAACAGCTTTCTACCCTAAGAAGTGACATCAGCTAAAGAACTTTAAACTCAAGCATTTCCTCCACTGAGTACAGAAAACATCAAGGTTTTCCCAAGACATACACAGTACTGGGCAACAACTATACTGGGAGATAGCATCTGGTAATAACCAAGAGTTTAAAGATGTAACTTCCTGATACTATACAGTTCTATGGGAAAAACAGAAAGAGAATTTGGAAAGAAGCTAATTTATCTGTTTGAACTCAAAATAATCCTCTAAAACAGTCCACCATTCCAAGAGTTCTTTTGATCCCAGTGACACATATGAAAGTCTCTGAATTGAATGGCCATTTCAACTAGGGGCCTCCCTTTGCCAGTAACGGTAATGTTTTTTCCCTGTTGTAAAACATTTGGCCAATTCTTGGCAAACACTCTCATACAAGAACATAACATCAATGCTGGTATAATCCTATGCTCTTTTGTGCACATTTTCCCTCCTTAGTTTTCCTTAATCATGAAGGAGGAGGAGAGGGGGTAGGAGGAGGAAAGGAAGAGGGGAGGGAGGAGGGAAGGGGAGATGATGACAAAAGCTTGGAGCCTAGGATATATAGGCTAACTAGATTTTCACCCCAAAACTTAGCCTTAATCTTCTGAAGGCAAATGTCCTTTATAACTCCCCTTTCTTTGGTTGCCACTTTTCCTAAACCCCAGGTCTTCCTGACTTGCAGCAGGGCCAGACTAGATTACAGTTATGTGGTAGGTTCTGTCAGGCAAGCTTTGACAAGGTCTCAAAATAGACTCTGGGCACCAGCCAGGGAAACTGCCACTCACGAGTTTCAACTTCATCATACTTTAGCCTCTCAGCGCTTATTTTTTTCTTTATTTTCTCTCATTTCAAAAAAGCAAAGAATCGGCCGGGCGCGGTGGCTCACGCCTGTAATCCTAGCACTCTGGAAGACCGAGGCGGGCGGATCGTTCTGAGCTCAGGAGTTCGAGACCAGACTGAGCAAGAGCGAGACCCCGTCTCTACCAAAAAATAGAAAGAAATTATTTGGACAACTAAAAATATATATAGAAAAAATTAGCTGGGCATGGTGGCACATGCCTGTAGTCCCAGCTACTCGGGAGGCTGAGACAGTAGGAATGCTTGAGCCCAGGAGTTTGAGGTTGCTGTGAGCTAGGCTAATGCCATGGCACTCGCCCCAGGCAAGAGAGTGAGACTCAGTCTCAAAGAAAAAAAAAAAAAGCAAAGAATCCTGAACTTCCTCCTGGCCTCCTGTATTACAGGAGTGACCTGTAATACATCAAAATTAAAATGTAAACCTCTTTTCAGAGTGGGGGAGATGATAAAAAAATTTTTTTTAAATCTCCCTTGTTCTGTTCACACTTTGCAGAACAAAGACAATCTGTACCCACTGTGTGCCTTGAGAAATTAATTCATCAATAGCACTCTGGTTTGTTTGCAAAAGGATTTTTGGATGTCAAACTCCACGGAGATTTATTTTATAATGAATAGGATGTAGAAGATAAAAGAGAAGAGGTAGGTTATTAATTTCTTGCGTGACTAGTAACATAGTAGCAGACTCCAGCAGGGCAAGAATTTAAACTATATACAATGTTTCTAATTGACATTGGTCATAAAATTCTGAATCAATCTACTATAAGATGTAGCCATTTAACTACTACCAAATATAAATGGTTTGCATATGACACCACCAGTCTTCAAACCACAGTATTTCTACTCTTACCATCACAAATAAAATTAACCACCTGACACGCAAATGTTTTTAATTGCCTTATAAAATTCATTTACAATATATATTTTTTTTATTGCAGTATATTTTTCTGGTTAGGGAACTACTTCTTTACTCATATTCTGCACACAGAAAGCAACTACCTAAAAGAAAAAGACAATGTAATGGCCTCTGTTTTGCAGGTGCAATGGATAGTGCTCCTGAGGTAAGGACAGAATTTTATTTCCTCTTAAATGATCCTCATCAACTTTCCCAGCATGCTGCCAGAATTATTTTTTCCATACATCATCAATTCTGTTCCTTCTCACACTAGGAGCAGAGTAAACAATTCACAAAGAGCTTTGCAAGAAATCACTCTCTCTCTTGCTAAATTCATTTCTGGTAAGGATTTGTTTTTGTTTTGAGAGAGAGAGATACTTTGTCAAACAATAATACATTCTCCATATCGCTTTTTTCTTTCATTTTAAGAAATGCCTAAATCCTGACCTAAAAAGGTTTCCCTTGCATATTTACCTATCAAGACTGTCAGTTATGGTGGTTTCCACAAGGGATTTTCCAAAAGGGAATCTAAGTTCACAGTGAACTGAAACTATGAAGTCACTATTAGCTGGACAATAATCAAAAGCAACATTAGGAAACACTCTGAATATAAAAATGGATATCTAAAGTTTAAAAAAATGCCAAAATTTAGTCAAAGAATTAAAAGAATTTGGTAAGCTGGAACAATAAGATAAGCCTGCCATTACTTTATAACTAACTAGAGTACTTTGTAAATGAAAATTAAGATAAAATAAGCTGAATTCCAAAAGAAGGAAAAGAAAAACAAGGCTAAGAGTATCAAGAACTCAGTGATTGAATGTCATTTCTTTAACATTTGAAAGCCAAAAATTATCAAATTACATTTCAGCAATAAGAAGTTATTTCTAGTTTAAAATGAATCCACTCCAATAATAAATCACGACTTCAATACACACATTCTTCTATAATACAACTTAAATAAGAATTCAATACAGTCTCATTCTCCATTTTTAGGGCGGAATCACAAAAACGGGTGATGCTTTCCATTCAAAAGACTATTTTGTACAGTGCAAATTCATTCAGTCAACTTTTTCGTACCTTAGTGATGGTAGCTGTCCTTTCCACTGACGTTTATTTTACTTCTAGACCCCTTCATTTATCTTCCCACATCTGGCCAAAAAAAAGGGGGGGGGGGGGTAAAATCACATCACTTAGGAACGAACTGCTCTAAATCCAAGCATTCTGTAATACTTAAACTTTTATTTCCTTACCATACTTCATGACAATAAATGTCCAGCAACAAACCTAACAAAACGTTATACAACACTTCCTATATTATTAGCAAAGGCATCTCAATAGACAGGCAGAAACAAACTTAGCTTTTTTTTATTTCAAGTTTAAGATTCATATCGATGATTCACAAAGTGAGTGACCTAACTTCCAAATGAATCATACTTTCCGAAATTCTTACTCTACATGAGTGTATTATAATACTGGGTCATCATCTCTGTATCTGCCAAACGGAGCATGACATTGGTTAAACAGGGTTAACTCTGCAAGACTTTTAAAACACAGCAAACGTGGAGTTCCTGCCAAATAACTCTACCCGCAACAATGCACTCTCCAACAATTGCACCTTTCCATGAAGATTTATCCCCAAAATAAAAATATAATCTTGAAAAAAATTGTTAAACATTGATTAAGAACTTATCCATCCATACCCTGCTCTCCATCTCTCCTGTTCCAATTCTGCATCCACATTCTTTTCCCATCCGGATAACATAAAAAACTAATAGCCACTGTTATCCTAATATACCCTTTTTAGTCAATTAACCTACTCTACAGTTTTTCTGTTTACCGCAGAAATGCTGAATCATTAAATGGAAACTCAAAACAAACTACAAATATTTAAAGTTTAGGATACAATATTTCCCTAGCCATGAATCAGGAGCCTGATATTGTATCTCCCACGGTGGAAAAAGTAAAACAAACACTTGAACTTTTGTCCCCCTAAGAAAGAAAAAGAAATGGGTTCCCTTAATTCCCCCTGCTTCCTGCTGGACATCCACAGCATAAGGATGCCAGGGCTGACTGTAGCTATAGAACTTAATCTGTGTATGAGTAATACCCCATACTAGTCAAGTATTAACCCCGACCCTCCTAACAAGCGCCCGTTAAACCCGCGCTTCAGTTCGGGTCAAGGAGGAAGAAGTAAAAATCCCATAAAAATGATACGCCCTCCACTGGCCTGACACCGTTCCCTGGGGTGCTCGTCCCGGGACAGAACCCGAGTGTGGCGTCTAGGAGGGAACAGAAGGAGCCTCGGGCACCCTAAACAGAGGGACAGCTGCACAATTTAATTTTTCCTACAATAGGAGCAACACTTTGCCCCCGCGCGGAGAGAGAATGAGCGTTAGAAATCAAGAGTGATACCCGAGAACGCACAGGCAGGGGGAGAGCCTGGCCCGGTAGCCCGCTGGGGGCTAGCCAGTCCCCGGGGAATCCCGGCCCACAGCAAGAGTCAGGGGCGGATCTCACCGGGCTGCGGAGACCGGGAAGGGGGCCCCCAGCTCCCCGCTCCCACCGAGACAGCGGGAGGAGCGGCCCTTACCTGTGTCTGGGCGCGGGCTGTGGCTGCGTCGCCGCCCGGGAAGGGCCGGAGCGCGGCTCGCCAGCCAGGCGCCCGCCAGGGCCAGGGGCGAGGGGCGCGGCTGGACGACTCGGTCCCGGGTTCCCAATGTACGCGGCAGCTGCCAATGCCAGTGGCCAGCTGGTCAGTTACGCCGGTGTGCCCCTGGCGCCGCAGCAGAGACAGCGGGAACCGGCCCTCGGGAGGAGCCGCGGCCGGAGCGGCAGGCAGAGACGGCGAAGGAGGGGGCGGGGCCAAGGGGGTCAACGACCCGCTCACCCGGAAGCAGTTGTGGCCGCGGGGGCCCGAAAGCGATGCACGTCGCCGGCAGGCTTTAGCCCCGCGGGGCAAAGTACCCAGGGCTGCCTCGCAGCGAGCTGCGCGCCGGGCGGGTGGGTAAGATTGCCCAAGCTGCTATGCTTCTGCTTCCCTGCTCCGCCATTGCGAGCCGTTGGGGCTGCGCGGAAGGGAGGGTGGCGGGGTGCGACTGCCAGTAGGGTGGGGCCTGGGCCGCTGGTAGGGCGGAGGCCCGGGCCTGCCTATGGGGGTGACTCCTCTGGATCGGCGATTCCTGCCCTGCTCCTCCGACCCCAGGACCAGGGCCAGTAATATGAACTGTTACGTGTGCCGGTTCAAGGCTGCACCTGTTCTGGTCGCCTCTAAACCGGGTAAGTGGGGTGGGGTGGTGCTCTGACTGTAGAACTATACGAGGGTGGGTGTGGTTGAAATGCCAAAAGCCTTATTTCCAAAATGAAAACGTGTGATTCTAAAATTATTTCCGGAGAAGACTACTTGGGAGGGAGGGCAGAGGGAGGAGTATAGAGTCAGTTAAAAACCAAATAGAAACGTACCTGTCATTTATTATAGAAGTATCTATCGAGGCCCACTAGGTTCAAGGCATTTGGATACCTTGCCTTCTAGTGGGATTTAAGCAAACAAACAAGGTAATGACAGGTTATAGTAAGGCTCTGCAGGAAACACACAAAGTGATGAGAAAGATTTTGTGGACGAGACCTCTTTGGCTGAATAGAATGGCTAGAGAAGACCTCCAGGAGGAAGTGATAGTTGAGCAGCCTCTTGACAAAAAAGGCACGAAATATACTTAGAACTTTACGTACAGGGATTCTAGGTTCCAGAACCCCCTGAATAAGGCAGTATTCACATATATCAACCACACCCACACTTGTATTCCCATCATTACAGTTGTAGCACCACCCCAGCCCACTTACCCAAGCCCACTAGGCCAGACGGATTAGAGGGGACCAGAACAGGTATAGCCTCGAACTGGCACACGAATCAATTCACATTACTAGCCCTGGTCCTGGAGTCATAGGGGCTGGGCATGTTAAAAGCCTTCTAAGAGCTGTTTCTGTGTTGCCCACTCCCTCTTCAATTTTAGAAAGTTTGATCGCCCTTAGAGTTTGTAAGTGCTGGCGCTAATATGAGAGGTTCAAGAGACAGGAAAAATTATATCCATAAGCTTTGAGAAACAAATTCTTTAACTTTTCACTCTTTCTCTTCTTATGTCACTGTTTTTCTCAGACCCAACAGTAAAAATTAAAACTATAATGTTGACCTTGGCTTAAGAAGAGTTCGATCTTCCCAAAAGATTATACTATGTTATGATCTCAATAAAAGGATTAATGACATCTTTTGCTAAATCAAAGACAAAACGCCTACTTATAAGGAAAAGGATCTATTCAGGTACTAATGCATTACCTGAATATTACCAATAAGCCCAATGTTTATTAAATATTAACTCTATAATTAATGGAAAGATTGTCTGTGTAATATTAGGGTTAGATTTTCTTGCCCTTTTTCTCCTTAGCCACTTGTTTTGGTTCACGCCAAACAGAAATATTTTGCAATGTCTTTTTGGGAAAATGGACTGGGAGGAAGCTAACACTTATCGAGTACCTACTACTTACATAGCATTGTGGTAGGCACTTAAATGTATTACCTCTTCCAATACTAGGACTGACATTGAGGTATACCTGTGTTAGTAACAAAGATGTTGAGGTTCAGAGAGATCCTGACTTGCCTAAGGTAACAAAACGAATAACTAGAAGAGTCAAAATTTGAACTCAGGTCTGGACCTAATTGCTCTTTTTCTTTACATCACACTGGTACCTTAAGAAGCAAAGATAAGTGGAGTGTCCAGCAGCAGATTTTTATATTGGTTTTAGAATTTTTACTATGAAAATATATTTTAAGGTAGAGTGGTATAGAGCAGTTTTGGAACTTCTCTGTTTACTTCTCCCTCTGTAGAATATTTGTCATCTATTTTGCAACAAAAAAAAGACTCCACTTGTTTTAAGAGTTCATAATGTCATGGGTGGTTTGAATGCTGCCAAGAATGTATGATGCTAATATTTTGTCATTACAAGGGGGTCCTGACTGCATCACCCTGAATTATTTTATGGGGAGTCCTTCCCTGCACATTAAATGCTTTCTGCCAAAAATGTGTATTCCCAGATCTTTATGGAATATTCTGACATGTGACTGCCTTCAGGTCTGTGTGGACTAGTGGCTGCTCTGGGGATCTACTAATAGATGAAATTTTGCAAGTGTTTGTACAGTTTTAGGGGATGAGGTGGTAGGATTTGTACATTTTTGTTCCTTTCATAACAAATCCTTCACATTTTTCCTTGATGATGCCAAGAAATAAAATTTTTCTTAAGAGCAAATACTCATTTTTGTGATTTTCACAAGATTGTATTTTATAAACATAATACTATGTTTTACTTCTACACATCACTGGAAGCATCATTAGTTCAGACATTAAAAATAGGATGCCACTTTTCAAAGCCTTATATTAGTAAAGTGTGTGTGTGTGTGTGTGTGTGTGTGTGTGTCTGTTGGAAACATTTTTTAAATTTTGGTTAACTCCCTACAAACTTATGGAAACTTGGCAATTAACTGTCTTTGGCAATGCATATTTGTTTTAAGTTCTCTTTCTAAAAATTCCCTATCTAAATTTACTACTTTTTCTTGCTGTCATCTTTTCTTTCTTTCTTTCTTTCTTTCTTTCTTTCTTTTTTTTAGTTTGGAAATAATTACAGACTCAGAAAAAGTTGCAAATATTGTACTGAGAGATCCTGTGTATCACCCATTTTCCCCCATTGGTATCATCTTACGTGGGGAAAACTTACAATACATTATTAAAACTGGGAAATTGACATCTTGCTGTCTTCTTTAGGTTTTTAGTTTCCTTTTATGTTTCGCTGTATCAAAAAGTTATCATTTTGCAATAACTTATTTCTATTACATTTGATTTGGCTCTTCTCCCTTTCCTAAATTAGCAAATGTTAATAGTTAATAAGCTTGCCATGATGCTTGTCTCGAATTACAAGTTTATTTAAAAATTCTGTGGGTCAACACAACTAAAAATGATTAATTTGTAAGGTTTTTGCTTTTTCTGTTTGTGCTGGTCCATGTCATCCTGCCCTAATAAACCTGTAAATTTATACAACCTGTGTTTGTGTATTTTAATACATCCTCTGACCACGGAAATATTTTCAAAGAGATTGTTATCAAAGTAAAAGGATAAAGAATACAAGGCTGCTTGTTTAACTGGGGAAAAAAAATTTCTAAACATCTAACTATCCAAAGAAGAGTGCTCTGGTCTCTTGGGCAGGATATAAAATCTCACTTAGGGCCAATTCTGGCTCTACATGGATTCTTCTAGCCAGGGCAGCTCACCCTTTACTCCACCAGAGAATAAACAGGGAAAAAACAAAATGTAAATTACTTTCTTCAGTCTTAGTGGTGAGGAAAGGTTGATGAGAGGGGATAATTTGGGACTTTGCGTAGGTTATCAATCATGTATGAACACCTAATCACAGATAATCAAGTGATGGCTCTTCTGCATTATATACTCGTTAATGAGTAATAAAACATCCTTCATATTATGACTTATTTAGCAAACTGTTCACCTGCTATGTACAGGCACCCAGTTAAGCATTCATAATACAGGGACAAAACAGGATCTTTGGTCTTAAGGAGCTAGAATTCCACAGTTTCTGTATGTGTACGTATATATACACGTACAGAAACTTTAGAAATTCTTAGTAGAGACAGGTCTCACTACGTTGCCCAGGCTGGAGTGCAATGGCATGATCATTGTTCACTGCAGCTCAAGCAATTTTTCTGCCTCAGCCTCCTGAGTAGCTGGGACTACAGGCACAAGCCACCATGCCTGGCTAAATTTCTTTCTTTCTTTCTTTCTTTCTTTTTTTTTTTTTTTTTTTTTTTTTTTTTGGTAAAGGTCTCACTATGTTACCCAGGCGGGTCTGAAACTCTTGGCTTCACATGATCCTCCCTGTTCAGTGTCCCAAAGCACTGGGGTTACAGACATGAGCCACTGTGCCCAGCAATATATTGTATGTTTTAAGTAAATGTTAAGCTCTTACTATGTGCCAGATACTTTCCAAATGCTAGGGATCCAATGGGAAGCAAAAAGAGAGCCGTATTTCTTTCTCTTATGCAACTTACTGTCTGATAAGGGAGATGTCACAAAAGTAACTTTACAATCTAACAGGTTTTACTAAGGGGTATATACTGCCATGAGGGCATCAAAGAAGTGGGACTCAATCTGGGGTATCAGAAATAGTTTCTCCTAGGAAGAGATACTTTAAGCCAAGAATTAAAAGTGCCTCATAGTAACCTAGATGCAGAAGTGGGAGAAAAGGGGTGAACGCAGTGGGGTTTGGGGTTGCAATGAACTATGATGATGCTACTGCACTCTACCTAGGGTGACAGAGCAAGACTGTACCTCAAAAAAAAAGAAAAAGAAAAAAAAAGTGGGAGAAAAGCAAGAAAGAGCATATATAGACCTCATAATGGAACCAGCAGAGGCCCAAGGACTGAAATGAGAGTGAGAATGTGAGATAAGTCTAGAGAGCTAAGTTAAAGGTCCACCACTCAGAGTCTTAACAGGCTTTGGTAAGGATTCTAATCTTTGTTCTTTGATCAATGCAAACCAGTTGAAGAGTTTTTAGTGAGAGCAACATGATGAAATTTATATTATCAAGAGATCACTCTGGCTTCAGTGTAAAGAATTCTTTCTTTAAATATTTCCTGAGGACCTACTATGGGCCAAATACTATTCTGTACAAAGAGGACATAGCAGTGGACAACAGACAAATCACCTATCTTTGAGGATCTTAACATATAGACAATATACCAATAATATATATGATGGTAGTGCTATAAAGAATATTGGAACAGGGTAAGAATGAAAGGGTAGGGTGGGTTGCTATTTTATTAGCTTGAGCCATATGAAATTACTGGTTTTTTAAAATTATTTTTCTCAAAGAACTACAAGTAGAACTACCATTTGATCCAGCAATCCCATTCCTGGGCATCTACCCAAAGGAACAAAAGACATTCTATAAAAAAGACATCTGCACTAGAATGTTCATAGCAGCACAATTCACAATTGCAAAGACGTGGAAACAACCCAAGTGCCCATCAGTACATGAGTGGATTAATAAAATGTGGTATATGTATACTGTGGAGTTCTACTTGGCCACAAAAAACAATGGTGATCGAGCACCTCTTACATTATCCTGGATAGAGCTGGAGCCCATTCTACAAAATGAAGTATCCCAAGAATGGAAAAACAAGCACCACATGTGCTCACCATCAAATTGGTTTCAACTGATCCACACTGAAGTGCACATACAGTAGTAACATCAGGTTTCAGGCAGGTGGGAGTGGGGAAGAGGGGATAGGTATATTCACACCTAATGTGTACGGTGAGCACTGTCTGGGGGATGGACAGGTGCTTGAAGCTCTGCCTCGGGACAAAGGCAATATATGTAACCTAAATATTTGTCATATGCTGAAATAAAAATAAATAAAAATAAACATATCTAATCATAAAAAATAAATATAATTATTTCTGACCTGAGAACATTAGGTTCATGTGGTTCAATCCCATTGTTGTGACATTAAGGTCATGTGGTCCAGCTTAATACTTGGAAGAGTCAGAGAAGACCTCTAATGAGGGGTTCTAAAGAAAGAGAGGGGTAAGCCGTGTAAATACCTGAAGAAAAAGCATCCCAAGCAAAAGAACAGCAAGTGCAAAGGCCCTAAGGCAAAAATGTTCTTGCCATGTTTGAAGAGCAACAAGGAGGGAAGAGTAATGGACAGAGGGAAGAATGTTAATAAGGACCAAATCATGCTGGGACTTGTGGACCATGGTAAGAAATTGGCTTTTCCTCTTTGAGTGAGCTAAGTCATTGAAGAGTTTTGAGCAGAGGAGCTACGCATCTGTCATTTTAAAAAGGACTGTTCTGGCTGGTCTGAAGGTAGTGAGTTATCTCACTTGATTGTTCACAGTCAGTTACAAATTGAACTCCTTGTTCTACTACTTTCCCCCCTCCTCACTACTGCACTTGACTAGTCTTAAAAAAAAAAAAAAGGACTGTTCTGTTAATAGTAGAATCTAAGTGGCGGGTATACAGGTGATCACTGTAAAATTCTTTCAACTTTGCTATATGTTTGCAAATTTTCCTAATAAAATGAAGATGAGCTGTTTTATTAATTTTTTTAATTTATTTTTTGAGACAGGGTCTTACTCTGTTGCCAGGGCTAGAGTGCAGTGGTGTCACCAAAGCTCACTGGAACCTCAAACTCCTTGGCTCAAGCAATCTTTCCTTGGCCTCCCAAGTAGCTGGGACTACAGGCGTGAGCCACCATGCCTGGCTAATTTTTTGCTTTTTGTAGAGATGGCATCTCGTTATGTTGCCCAGGCTAGCCTTGAACCCCTGGCCTGAAGGACCATCCCACCTAGGGCTCCCAAAGGGAGGGGTAAGCCACCATGCCTGGCCAGGGAGACTTTCTTAGCTGCTAAATTGTGAATAGAATTTAGAGGAACAACGGTGAGAGCAGGAAGACCAGTTAGGCTATTACAATTCCGGTAGCAATAGAAGTAGTAAGAAGGGGTTGGATTCTAAATAAATTTTGAATATAGAGCCAGCAAGATTTGCTTATGGAATGGATTTGAGATGTGAGAAAAAGAAAAGTAGAAGATAATGCTTAAGGTTCTAGAGCTGATCAAATGGAAGGATGGACTTGCCGACAACTGAAATTTGGAATGCAGGGTAGGAAAGCAGGTTTGGAGGAAGACATTTTTTGGACAAGGTGAGTTTGGAATGCCTGTTAGACATTTAAGCAGAGGTGCCAAATAGGTAATTGAATACGTAAGTAAGTAATTCAGAGGAAATATCCAGGTAAAAAATACGAATGTATGAATCCACCTAAAGATTAGGAATACGAGGACCAGTACCATGAGAATTAGATGGAAATACTCAAGAGTTTAGCCCCATACTCATGTTTTTGTTCTAGGCTGGTTTTGTTTGTAGGTAGTTATCAGTTACTTTATATTGCCATTCAGATTATTTATATGCATTGCTATCTGCAATTTACATGTATTCTAAGGGGGTTTTGTTTTTCGTTGTTTTTTCTTTAAATGTTGATCTTATTTCCCAAACAGATTACATGTTTTTTTTTTTTTTTTTGAGACAGAGTTTCCTCTCTTGCCTGGGCTAGAGTGCCATGGCGTCAGCCTAGCTCACAGCAACCTCAAATTCCTGGGCTCAAGCGATCCTCCTGCCTCAGCCTCCCAGGTAGCTGGGACTACAGGCACGCGCCACCATGCCCAGCTAATTTTTTTATATTTTTAGTTGTTTGGCCAATTTCTTTCTATTTTTGGTAGAGACGAGGTCTCGCTGTTGCTCAGGCTGGTCTTGAACTCCTGAGCTCAAACGATCCGCCTGCCTCGGCCTCCCAGAGTGCTAGGATACAGGCGTGAGCCACCATGCCCGGCCAGATTACATGTTTTTTGAGAAAAGATTTATTTTCTTGTATACACCCCACAATGATATATCCCTAGAAGACATTTACAATGTTCATAAAGCTATTTGAGTACAGAACTTTTCATTGCTTTTGTTTTCATAAAGCATCAATTTTCTTATAAATATTTAATTTAGACACTTCTAGGTGTCCTATGAAAATAAGGGTAGAGTTAGAATTTTCAGTCTGTTGCAACTCATGCCCATTTCAGGTCAGACAAAAAAAAAAGAGAGCCTTCTGCAAAAAACAACAATGAAAAAGGCCCAAGACTTGTAGTCCAAGCTACTCAGGAGGCTCAGGCAGGAGGATCACTTGAGCCCAAGAGTTTGAGGCTCTTGGGCCATGATAGGGCCTGTGAATAGCCACTGCATCCAGCCTGGGCAACAGAGCAAGACCTTTTCTTTAAAAAAAAAAAAGAAAAAGAAAAAGAAAAAAGCCCAGTTCTTCTCCATATTGGCTTTATACTCAGACTCCATGTGGTAGTAAGACAATTCCCAACAACTTCAGTTCTACATTCACCCCAGTCCAAGTCCAGCAAGACAAAGATCCTTGCCAGTAGCCCCTGGATTCAGTGAACCAATATGAGTTACCCTTCCATCCCTTGACACTGCAGTCCCCAACCCCTGCGCCACAGACCGGTACCAGTCTGTGGCCTGTTAGGAACCAGGCCGCACAGCAGGAGGTGAACGGCTGGCAAGCGAAGCTTCATCTGTACTTACAGCCACTCCCCACCCCATCGCTTGCATCACCACCAGAGCTCCGCCTCCTGTCATATCAGCGGTGGCATTAGATTTTCACAGAAGTAGGAACCCTACTGCAAACTGCGCAGTCGAGCAATTCTCCTTATGAGAATCTAATGCCTGATGATGAGGTGGACCTGAGGTGGTGATGCTAGTGCTGGGGAGTGGCTACAAATACAGATTGTCATTAGCAGAGAAGTTTAACTGTGCAGAGACCATAATAAATCAATTGCATGGAGACTCATATCAAAACCCTATCAGTGAGTGGCAAGTGACAATGTAATGATAATAGAAATAAAGTGCACAATAAATGTAATGTACTTGAATCATCCCAAAACCATTCTCCCCTCCATAGTCTATGGAAAAATTGTCTTCCATGAAACCAATCCCTGGTGCCAAAAAGGTTGGGGACTGCTGCCTTAACAAATTACTGTAGCAAGGAAAATTCTCTGCTGTGATTGGCCAAATTTGAGTCATATGCTTTACCTCTGATTCACCCAAAGAGCATGGACTATCCAAGAGGAGTGGCACCCGGAAGAAAAAATGAATGGGGGACTGTCACCAAAATAAGGAAATGAATACCGATGGTCAAAAAACAATACCTATTACACCAAGTAACTCAAAGGCCTAAGCATTGTTTCTTCCTTAAGTTTTTAAAAGAGGTTAGTAATGCATGCCATGGCACTCACTTTGAATCTCTTCCAGTTCCATACACAATACTGCATTTTTTTCCCCTGAATCATCAGCTGTCGTATATTTAGTTGTCATTGATGGGTGAACGTCATAAAAAGTAAACGCGTGAGTATAAAAGTTAACCAGCTAGAAAGGTGAGTATTTCAGCACATCACTCTTCAAGACACTCCCACCTGGTACTGCAGGTAGTTTCTTGTCCTTATAATTCTTTCCTGTTGTCAGTCTGTTTAAGTTATACTTACTGGCCCTGAGTACCCGGGGGCAGGGTGGCTGCTAAGATGCCTGGGAAACCACTGCAGAAACAAGTGACAATGAATCAGCTTAAGTTCATCTTCTACTAGAAGGAAATTACGCAGGATAGAATCTTGAAAAGAAAATTTATCTACAAATATGTCTGTTTTCTGTTCAGCTTTCTTTCCTTTTTACATTAACAGGTTATTTTCCCCACATGATGTTTGACCTACCTTATATAACATTTTTTAAACATTTTAGTTCAAAATTTGATGCAGGAAATGGATTACTTTGGTATAAAGAGAACGTTGACTCTATTTTTCTGGAATTGGGATGGCTTCTCTAGTTTGCTGCTTCCATGGACACCACACATAACGTCCTCTGTTCTAGGACATGCTTCAGTTTGGTCATAAGACTGGCAGAAAATCAAACCAAACTAAATGAATAGTTGTCAAAATTAATCTCACATCCTGGAGCTGTGCGTGCCGTGGAGGAGCCAGCTTCTATCAACAAGCACAGTCCTGATCCAAATCCCTGCTCTGTGGTCCTGTCCATCAGAATTTTGTGTTATGGAAATTGGATTTGGGTCTGGTTACTTTAAAAATACACATGATAATGAAATAATCATGGAATATAGGCATTAAAATCTCTGTTGTAGGAGAAAGTGACATAGGATAATGCTTACCGTATATCTGAATGTAAAAAGTAGGTCATTAAACAATATGTTCTAGATCAGCAGTTGCCAACTTTGTTGGCATCAGGGACTGTTTCACGGAAGACAATTTTTTCAGGGAGGGGGTCGGGGTCGGGGAGGCAGAGCTCAGTGGTGATGCAAGCGATGGGGATCCGCCATGAATAGGGATGAAGCTTCCCTCCCTTGCTCTCCCACTGCTCACCTCCTGCTGTGTGCCCAGTTCCTAAGTTTCATGGAAGACAATTTTTCCATGGGATGGGGGGTTGTGGGACAGTCAGAGCTCAGGCAGTAATGCGCCGCCCGGTTCCTAGCAGGCCACGGGCCAGTGCCAGTATGCAGCCTGGTGATTGGGCACCGCAGTTCTAGGTGATCCCAATTGGGGGGAGGGGTTGTTTTTTGTTTGTTTTTTGAGACAGGGTCTTGCTCTTTCACCCAGGCTAGAGTGTAGTGACATCATCATAGCTCCCTGCAACATAAAACTCCTGGGTTCAAGTGATCCTCCTGCCTCAGCCTCCCAAAGTGCTAGAATTACAGGCATGAGCCACCACACCCCGCCCCAATTTTGTTTAATATTATACAGACATAGAAAAATATTAGAAAAGATACCCAAATGTTAACCTTAAGGAATGGAATTATCAGTGATTTAAATTTTTCTTTTTTTGCTTTTCTGAATATTCCAAAATGAAAGTACCACATCTGTAATCAGATAAATTAATTTTTAAAGAAAAATGGTTTATAATACTGCTATAGTTGGAATGTTCGTGTTCTCCCAAAACTCATATGTTGAAATCCTGCCTCTCAAAGTGATGGTATTAGGAGGTGGTACATTTAAAAGGTGATTAATTCACCGTGCCCGGCCAAATATCTGTTGTTTATAAGCCACCCAGTCAATGGTATTTTGTTATAGCAGCCCAAATGGGCTATGACAAATACCAATACCACAAAATATGCAAAAGATGTAACTAAAAATTAGATCTAATTATGATTCTTACTGCTGGAAACCATTGTAGATTTTTCTCTTGCATGCATCATTTACTCTTTCATTTTTAGAAAATCATGTACTGGGCCAGCCACCATGGCTCACACCTGTAATGCCAGCATTTTGGAAGTCCAAGGCCACAGGACCGATTGAGCCCAGGAGTTCAACGCTGCAGTGAGCTTTGATCATGCCACTGTTCTCCAGCCTGGTGATAGAGCAAGATCCTGTCTCTACAAAGAAAAAAGAAAATCATGTACTGGATGCTCGGAGTAAATAAATACACATATGTGGTCCTGCCCTCCCAGAACTACCTGTCTAGTGGAGATACAACATATAAGCTGACAGAAACAATCCAGCATATCACAGTCAATAACAGAGTTTCATGCATTGTCCATCAAAATGCCTACATCATCTTTTACACATCAAATGCTGGCTTTGGTACATAAGCTGACAAGCATGTGGAGCTCACACATGGTGGCACTGTTAGTTACTGCTTCAATTTCAGCAATGTCCCTATGGTTGTCCACACAGTGGTGTTCAATTATTTTAGTATTTGCTCTTATTTTATGAAAATGCAAATAATAGTTACAGGGAATGTAGGTCCTGTAAATGTAATTTGAATGATTGAAAGATGGAACTTATTATTAGGTGTGCTAGAAGCAATGAATCTTTAGCCTCAGACAGACATCCATTAAATGAAGGCCAGTAAACAGAGTGAAGGAAAAGTAGAAAATCAGAGACCAGGTACAGAATCCAGGAAATATTAAAGGTTGCACGTAAAAGTTTAGGTATGTTTAGAGATTTTGGTCTTACGTTTTAGTTCTTTAGGAAAGGATTCTTCTTTAAAACAATTAAGCTTATTGTTTGATTTTTAGATACGTATGCAGGTATGGTTTGCATTTGAAAGTTGGGAACTGTGCTGGCTCACCATTGCAGACAGAATATATTCTAAATCACCATCACATCAACGATGTTAAAATCCACAAGTTTGTAATGATACTAAGAACTAAGAAAAAAACTCACTACTCACCTATAGAAGTTGCTTTGGTAAGTTGCTAATTACATGGGAATGGTCATTGGTGAACAAAAGGGAATAATCAAACATTTTTTCTGCCTTTATTGACACATCGTATTTCAGCGTAGCCAATGAGTTGTTAAGGAAACGTCCTTTGTACAAGACATTTCCAACTAATAAATGTAAAAGGAACCGTGCAATTAGAAAATCATCATTTCACAAACCCTTGATGAAATAACATTTAGGTAACAATCATCCATGGCTGCTAAAATCATTAAATGAAAGATTGATGAGTAGAGTTAGAATGAATGGATCAAGCTGACAACACCTGGATCCACTAATCAATTTTAACAACACTAAAATCAAATAATCATAAATCATATGCATCTTGATGTGGTACAACTGAAAACATATGAATCATCTGTGAAGTATTCTGGCCACCCTTCCCCCCAACTTTGAATTTGAATCCAATCGAGCCTTTAAATCTAACTACCAGTTTCTTAGCAGAAGGGAGAATGAACAATGGAGGAAGATGTCAAACAACACCAAGTACAATCAACTAAACCCAGAATGTGAAAAGTCCCATAGGACAAATGACAGATTTTTTCAACAAATAAATTATCTTAATAAATTAAAAGAGATTTAAGAGACATAACAAACAAATACGGTATGTGGATCCTGATTTGCCAAGGCAATTATAAAAAGACCTTTTTGAAACAATGGAGAAATTTGACTAGAGACTGCATATTAGATGATACTAAAAAATTAATATTAATTATGGATGAATAATTTTCAGTGTCATAATGATACTGGGGTTATGTGTTTTGTTTTTTTTGTTTGTTTGTTTTGAGAAAGAGTCTCACTCTGTTGCCCGGGCTGGAGCGCCATGGTGTCAGCCTAGCTCACAGCAACCTCAAACTCCTGGGCTTAAGCAATCCTTCTGCCTCAGCCTCCCGAGTAGTTGGGACTACAAGCATGAGCCACCATGTCGGGCTAAATTTTTTATATGTATATTTTTAGTTGTCCAGCTAATTTCTTTTCAGTTTTTTTAGTAGAGACAGGGTCTCACTCTTGCTCAGGCTGGTCTCGAACTCCTGAGCTCAAACGATCCACCCGCCTCAGCCTCCCAGAGTGCTAGGATTACAGGCATGAGCCACCGTGCCCGGCCTCAGGGGTTATGTTTTTGAAAACAATCTTTTTCTGTTAGAGACGTATACTGAATGATTTAAGGATGAAATTATATGATCTCCAGTATTTCCTCCAAAATACTCCAGAGGGGAGGGGGGAAGTGGCAAGAAAGAAGAAGCAAGATGAGGTGAGAGCTGGTAAGCATTAAAGCTGTTCAGTTTTCATAGGTACACTGGGTGGATGGGAGGGGGCATAACACCATATTTCCCTTTTTTGTTTTTATGTTTAAAAAGTTCCATAACGAGTAATTAAATTTCAAGTAAGTAAATAAATAAAGGCTTTAGGGCAAATTGTTTCTTTTTTTTTTTAGTTCTAGAACTTCTACCTCAGGCAACTTGTTTCTATACCTGGCTTACGCCCTGGTGAAGAGACAGAGTAAATGAATCCAAAGAACTGTAATATTGGGATCCCTAATCCACTTGGTGTTGGGTGCTCTTGTCTAAATGTGTGATCCTAAGAAAAGGGGCATCTCCTTTTCTTTTTGGTGGACGCACTGAGGGGAGGTGTACCAGTATCAGCCACAGTGAGGACACGAAGCTCAATCCAAGTCACTTCTTGCAGATGGCCTGAGTGTCAGCAAAGAGTCACAGTAGTGGTGGCTGGAGCTTGGGTCTGAGTTGGGCTGCAATTATTTCAGACTGGGGCTTTAATAGGTGTAAGGACACTGTGCACAAATGCCGTGGCAGCAGTGGAAGTTAACAAGGGCACTCCTTTTCAAGGGAATAGCTTTGACAAAGGCATTGCTTTGGAATGTTCCAGAGTCAGTAACACCAGGCTTCTACAGCAGCTAGCGTAACACCTTCCAGAGCGATCAGCCATGGTTGTGACCACTGTGATTCCTAAATATGTTGGGGGAAGGAAGTGGAGTGAAGAGGACAGAAGGAAAGGTCTAGATTTCCCACTAATCTAGGCAGGTGGAGCTTGAGTTGACAAGCCAGAGGCGTCCCTATGGTGAGACAATGAGTGTTCTTCAGCTGGTGAAGCAGAATTTACTCAGTACCCAGTTCTTGAATTGCATGATTGTATTGTTATATTTTATGGAAACAACTCTTAACTTTGATTGAGAGGTGTGACCGGAGTATTCCTCCCACACCCTCGTCCCTTGTGTAATCTTGAGCAGGTTGATCTTCTTTAAATTGTGTAATAATACCATACCTGTCTACCTCCAGGGTTGTTGTGAGGATTTTAAGAGATAATATATAAAACTATAATTTTTGTGAACTATCAAATGCTGTACAAATGTAAGGCATCATTATTACTGTAAGTGACTAAGTGATTTACATCTTAAAGCCTCTGATTTTCCTTGATTCTATGTTAACAATAAATGTTTAATTAGTATATCACAAAGTTAGATAGTCAAGAAACAACTACAGGTTGGGCCGAGTGGTGTTTACAACTCATTGATCACAATCTGTTGCAGATTCCTTTGTCCCTTCTCCACTCCCACTGCTTCACTTGACCAGCCTTAAAAAAATTATTAAAAAAGAAAAAAAAGGAAAAAAAAAGAAGAAACAACTACAAAGAAGTTTAATATTTAGTATGATTTTTCTACATTCTCCTTTGTTACATAGGAATTCCTGGGAATAAGAAAATCTTATCCAGTTAATATATTATAGTTTTATCCTTATATACATTCTCATCAATTTATCAGACAAATAACTTGCTATGTACTCCATACATAATGCCTATTATTTTAGAATCTCAATTTCATATTTCTTCTGTAATATATGATCAATTGAGGGGTTATAGCAGGGGTTGGCAAACTGTGGCCCATAGGACAAATCTGGGCGCCGCCTATTTTTGTGTGGCCTGCTAACTGAGACTCATTTTGACATTTTGAAATGTTTTTTGAAAAAAATCAAAAGAATATTTTATGACATGTGAAAATTATATGAAATTCAAATTTCAGTGTCCATTCATTGGAACGACACCCATTCATTTATGTACTGTCTATGGCTACAACAGCAGTTGAGTAGATGTGAGAGAGACCGTGTGGTCCAGAAAGACTAAAATATTTACTATCTGGCCCTTTATGGAAAAGTTTGCCTCTCCCTAGACTAGGAGATTCAAAGGGGCATAAATGAAAAAATCTTTCTAAGTTGGTAGCTGCTTGTTAGGATAAATAAACCTGGGATATATGGACTCAAATGATGCATATGCAATGAGAAAAATTCATCGTTATGATTTTAAGATGCAATGACTAGTTTTAAGCCAATTAAGAAAAACAGTCTGGCTCAGAGGAACACACTTGCAGCCCCAGCTACTAGGGAGACTGTGGCAGAAGGTATATTGCTTGAGCCAAAGACCTGGAGTCCAGCCTAGGCAACATGGCAAGACCCTATCTCTAAAAAAAATAAATAAATAAAAAGAAAATAAAAAACATATGTACAGAATGTAATAAATAAAATATAAACAGAATGCAAATAAATCCTTAAAAAATTTCCCATTTTGTTCAATGATGGTGGCAGAAAAAAGAAAATTGTGAGTGTATTAATTTTCTGATTAATGTACAACAGAGGAATTTGGCCCAGTGGTGCAGGCCTATAGCCCCAGCTACTTGGGAGGCTGAGGCAGAAGGATCACTTGAGCCCAGGAGTTTGAGGCTGTAATGTGCCATGATCATGCCTGTGAATAGCCACTGCACTCCAGCCTGGGCAACATAGTGAGACCCTGTCTCTAAAAACAAACAAACAAATCATACAATAGAAACCAACTCTGGCTAAGGGGAAGAGGGAGTTTATTGGAAAGAAGATTCTTGGGTAGTTCCAGAATTGAGGGAAGAGCTAGAGATCATGACCTTTAGAAGGACAGGAAATTCCAGGTCCTTAGCAGCAGGAAACCCTGAAGCCTATGAGACTTCAGGAGCCTTCTGTCTGAGTTTCAAATTTTGAGGAGAAACAAATTGATGGGCCCAGTTTATGGCACTGTAGTCAAGGGGATGCAGTAATGTGATTTGCAGCCTCACTGGATTCCCATGGTTGAAATAGAGAAGGAAGAAAGAAGAAATAAGAAGGGGTAAGGGATGCCAAGTAGATGAAAACCAACAGATGTGCTCACAGGGAGTTTGTCAGGAAACAGGAGGCTGTAATCCCAACTTCAGCACCAGATAGGTGAATATGAATTCAGTCATTTCACTGGGCTTCAGTTAGAGGTACTTCTGTTACGTATTAGTGTAAAAGGAGGTGCACAATTAGACCCATCTGCCATAAAACTACTCATTGGCCATAGTGAATAAAATTCTAACCCTTAGGATTTTTTTTTAAGTTAAAGAACAATATCTTCCAAGGATCAAACTAAAAGATAATTGTGTGATTGTTACCACCACTTCCATTCAACATTGTACCAGAGGTTTCAGCCAGTGCAGTAAGACAAGAAAGAGCTGGGCATGGTGGTGGTTCATGCCTACAATCCCAGCACTTTGGGAGGCTGAGGTGGGAGGATCCCTTGAGCCCAGAATTTCAAGACCAGCCTGGGTAACATAGCGAGACCCTGTCTCTACAAAAAATAAAAAATGTAGCTAGGCATCGTGGCGTGAGCCTTTAGTCTCAGCTTACTCGGAAGATTGAGGTAGGAGGATCACTTGAGCCCAGGAGTTCGAGGCTGCAGTGAGCTATGATGATGTCACTGCACTCCAGCCTGGGTGACAGAGTGAGACCCTGTCTCTAAAATTTTATTTTTTAAAATTGTGGTTGACAATAGGGAGTGTCAATGACTGTGGTAAACTGGAGAGCTATCCTCACTCCCTATCGCCTATCACAAGCAACATAACCTGGCTGGCCTCTCTTTGTTTGTATTTGAATTTGTGATCCCAGGCCTAAACCCATTAAGGAAGATTGTGTTAAGTGTCTGGGAAGTAAACATTCTTCTCACTGAGGAAGAAACACCTGACCAGCTGTACACGATGGCCAGAAGGGTGTTTTCAGTAGAAGCGATTTAAGTGGGTACTCTGGACACCATTTGACATAGCTGCCTGTCACTCTTTTGTTTACTTTCCTCTGGAAATATCCCCTGCTGCCATGTCTAGACCTCAAGGTTTTGCCTCTCTCTCTCAATGGCTGATTGCTCTTGGGTGGACTCCTTATCCCAGCCCACTCGTAGTGGATGCAGTTGGTGCTCTAGCTGGAGCTCCTTGGCTGGGCAGTACACCGTTTCCCAGCTGCTGTAATGCTGACTGCTAACAGCTCACAGCTGCCCCCTTCTATTGAATTGCCTTGCCCACAAATGCTTGAGAAATCTTGCCCTCCCCCTGCAGGCAGCCTACAGCCAATGACTAATGGATATGGGGGTGCACCATTGCTGCAAAGTGAGATACCTGTAGTGCCATTCACTCTATGGATCCCACCACGGGAACAGGCTGAGCCTGGGCTCGCTTAGCTCTGTCTTCTGCTCCATCCTGCTTCCCTCACTCCTTTATAGGTTTCTCCTGAGAGCACCTCCCTAATAAATCCCACCAGAATCCCTCTGCTTCTAAGAAAACTGAGCTAAGTCATGGGGTTCATAAGATGTTCTTATCCCAAAGAGCCAGAGAGCCAAGGCACACTGAAACAGAATCACAGCAATGGCAACACAACCATAAATTCCTGGTGCTCAGTTTCTTCCCTGGCTGAGCTGTGGTTATTAGGTTTTCCTTTTAATTTCATCAATGCTTCCAGGAGCTTCCCAATAATCCCTCTTTTTAAGTCAGCCAAAGCCCCTTTCTCTTCCCTGAAACCAATATAACCTTAACTAATGCGATGGATAATCCAGATCTGACCTAACATGGCTTTGGAAATATGACCCAATGCTTTATGGGATAACATCAGTTGGAATCCTGAGGGAAAAATTAATTGATTGCCTTCCCTATTCCCTTGGCATCCGTAACTAGAAGTGTTGCTGGAAACACTCCCTATCTTGAATCCTCCATGAATTTGCCTTGCTGGGAGCTAATTTGTTACTGTGGCTATGGTTCCCTGAGACCTTGTGATTCCCTGGAGGCTGGGAGAGCTAAATTCCTTCCACTGGCCATCATCCTCTCACATCTTTCTTTGTTTCCAGTGCTGTCCAGGAAGGCTTTAGCACCTCTCTGAGCCATCTTGTCCTTAAAATGTGCTTTTCTTCACTGTCATATTTCTCTCTACATGTGTACATGCACACGCAGTGTATCTGCAAACATGTTAGGAAAGTGGGAGGAGGCAGTGGGGGGGAGTCAGAGGAGGAGTCAGATTTCAAACCACTGAACTGTGGGTTGTAAAGAAAGGGTGACACAACACAAGCCTGATTAGTTCCACTCACAAAACTGATCCTTCCGACCCAGACTCTCCCTTCTCAGTAGTCAAAGGCAGCTTTTGTTTCAGTCAGTAATTGTGCCTCTATAGCAATTTTATGTAGTTTGGCTCATGACAAGTTTCTACCCAAGCCAAATGTGGATTATGGTAGGATACTGTTAAAGATACTAACCAACATTCTCTTTTTGAGTGAGCATGTCTGTGTCTTCCTTCCTCCATTCAAGCAGCCATGTGGTCTCAGGGAAGACATGCTACAGGGTGATGAGTGAGAAAGCAACCAGTCTTTCTGGCTTGTTTCTAACGACAGATGCCATAAACTGATAGTTCATGGGTCTCCAAGTACCCACAGATGAGCTTGGTTTGGCCTACGTAGTACATTTTTAAAGCGTGATTTGGGTCACATAGGGCTCAACTCTCTAGTTCACCACAATCCCCAACACTCCCTATTGTCTGTCACAATTAACATCACCTGCCTGGCCTCTTTCTGTGTGACCTGGAATCGGTGGCCCAGGGCTTAAACTCGTTAAGGAAGATTATGTTAGGTGCCTAGAAGCAAACATTCTCCTCTCTTCAGAAGAAACAGGGAGGTTAAGAGAAGGAAGGTTTCCCTTGGAAGATGGGAAACCCCAGGGTTATAGTCAACAATGAGCCAGGGCCTCTTAGCACCGTGGAGAGTGGGAAGAAGCAGATTCCACACTTCAATTCTGGACTCTTGGGGCCTGGACCCTGCTTGGGTTCAAATGCCCGAGGAGATGGAGGAGTTACAGGAGGAGCAGTATTCCCAAGACAGGAGCAAGGAAAAGCACATGTGAGGGTGTAGAGTCATGGCAAGAAACTTCTTCCCTCCAACCGCCCATTAAGTCCCCTTCCCCTTTCCCACCCAATTCATTCACTGAACAGATATTTAATAAGTGTTCATTACATGTCAGGCATCGATCTAGGGCTAGGGATACAGCGATGAACAAACTCATGTGGACCTTTGATTATATAGTCAGTCTCTCTCTCTCTCTCCCCCTCCCTCCCCCTTCCCATCCTTTCAGATTCTGAATTTTTCCAAACAAGCACCATGCTTTACCTCCTGCAGTACCCTGAATACCCTTTGCCTTGAATGAGATATGGAAAATTGTTTTCCCTTCATTCATATAACTCTAGAATAATAGCTCTGAGAAAGCCATGAGAGCTGATGAAGGCCTCCTCCCTCCAAGAGAGAGAGTGGAAATGGAGACTCAGATGGTTGGGCAACCTGCTCCCTGCCTCGTAATCTGCTTCCTGTCTGATCCCCCATTAAAATGGAAGCTTCAGCAGGGCAGGGACTTGGTCTCTTTGGTTCACTACACTATCCCCAGCAGTGCCTTAAACAGTGCCTGGCACATAGTAGGTTCTCAGTACCTATTTGTTGAATGAATGACCGGCTAAGCAGTTAAGGACAGAGTTGGTCCCACATGGCACGTGTCCTGAATCTCTAACCAGCTTCTTTCCCAAAGTGGTTAGCAGAGGGAATGTCAGCGTTTTCCATAATGGCTCTTAAAAAGAAACTAAGAGGGGGAAAAAAGCATAAAAGGAAATTCAATGATAGGGACAGTCTTCAGAAGCACATATGACCATGATGGAAGTCTAGAAGAGTCTGACCTAGGGGTGCCAGCCTTTAGCTATGATTTTTTGATTAAATTCTCCTAGAATCTTTTGAGCTAGTTGTTCTCACTTGTGAATAGGTGTATTCTAGAGCTAAGAGGTTCTCCAGGAAAGTTTCCCACTTACCTAGAGCCCTTCGCCCTCTTGGTATTCTGTTCCTCCACTCGATATGCAGCTGGTCACGCAGCCAGTCACTAAGACCCACTACCTGGCCCATAGTGGGGCTCTGAGCATATCTAAGGCATTAGGAGCCTCAGCTCTTAGCTCCAAGGAGTTTACTGACTTTGAGGGAAGGTAATATATGTGCTCTGAAACAAGCACAATGATAGCTATGACAGTGATATTTCCACACAAATTTTAAATAACGACCCCAGAAAAGGGAGGTAGGTGAGAGGCTATCAACAGGGAAAACAGTAACGCGGGTCTAAGGCTTGAGAGAAGGGAGAGAAGTCTGTGGCCCTCGTGTCTGGCCTGCTCAGTATCCCTGCTCCCTTCTTCTGTTTGCAGCACCTGATTATCCCTTGAGAAACTGCCCCCAACCAGATGCATGCAGTCTTGGTGGGACTATCAGTTAAAGGGCTGTAGCCAATGGATATATGTGGCCCAGTGACCTAAACTGGCCCATTCATACTGTCTCTTCTAGGGATTTAAATTCAAGTACAGGAACGTAAGGGTGGAAAATCTACCTGGGATGGAATCTCCCTAAAGGGCCCTCCCATGAACTCTTGCTACTTGGATTCCTCAGATACCCTAATTGCTCTTCTTCCTGAGGCCTGTCGGTTTAGATTCTGTAAATTCCGTGAGTTTTCCCATACCATTCCAACAAGGTCTTTTAAAGGTCAGCTTTTGTTGTTGGCAACCTGAGAATACTGCTTGATAAAAAAGGGTTCCTGGAAAATGCAGGATGTGAACCTACGTGAATGGCTGGCAAGGATGCAGAGCTTATTCCAGGTAAGGAACATGTCATCAGCGAGGCCTCTCCAGAGCTCTGCTTGGCCTGGCTCAAGGGGAGACATCTGGGAGGGAGTGTGAGAAAGCAGGTGGGAGAAACGGAGTGGGGCCAGAGTGGAAAAGTCCTTTTCTACCTGCCTAGAGGGTATGCACTGTCTCCTAGCGCAGAGGTTCTCATGATGTTATTGGATACACAGCCAGGCCATAGTCAGTGAGAGCTGCAGGTGGAGTTAGAGCTAGCCAACAGAGAATTGGGCAGGACACTTTAAAAAGTGGGGATGGGACAAGGAAGTGGATTGTGCTGGCTAAATAGCATCTGTCTAGTGTGTTAAGGCAACAAAGTGCTGGGAACCATTACTAAAGAAAAACAAGAGCTCTGGAGGAAAGGCGTGTAAGAGGATGCAGTGATTGTAAAGGATAGACTGGACTCTTGAGTTGTTCTGCCTGGATTTCAATCCTGGCTCCATCACTGATTTTGTATGATTGATTTCCTTATCCTTAAATGGTCCCTACCTTGATTTAATATAGTGGCTGGCAAATAATAAGCACTCAGTAAATTATGGCTATTGTTATTATTTTCATCAATAAAATTTTATTATATTAATCTACATTGTTAATTATTCATTATTTTAATTATTTCCAGTTAAACTTCAGATTCAAAGCCACAGACTCTCCCTGCATGTACGCCCACACACACACAAAACACACAATTATATTTCAGAAATACCCCTGGGGCCCAGCCTGAAATTACAGACTAATAAACCTGGGACAAAGCCAATAAGATATAAAATCAAAAATCCAACAGACTTAAACTTCTACCATTATGTTAAAAGCTCTGGTCTAAGACACAGAGCTATGGAGTAGACAGGGTCCCAAGTGACTGGCAGAGCTGGGACAATAACCTGGGATTACCTCCTGTTCTGATAAGACCCTTGGAAACTGGGCGCCGTTGCAGCCCATGCTGCTTGAACAGGAGTGTGATGGTCCATGAAGTCCTGGGCAGCGAGCCTAAGGAACTGGACCTGAAAATGTAACTGCATTATGAAAATAATTTCATTTATCACTCTTCAGGAAGACGGAGTGATAGAGAAAGTGCAGACCTGGGAGTTAGTAGTCCTGGAGCCCGCAGAGGGTCTGTCAGGAATTCTGGGAAGTGGTTGATCTTCTCAAAGCTTGGGTTTCCCGTATCAGTATCCCCTGACCATGGCACGCCATCCCTCCTCCACCTTTGTGAATATGGCCCACTCTGTCTGGAAGACCCTACTTTCACTTCTTCCCCACCTCGGCCAGATGGTCTCAGGATCTCTGAATGTTAAACACAAACATGTCCTCCCCAGATCTGATATTTTATCACGAAGGCCAATTGGTAAACATGGACATAGCCTTTGTGTCACCATAAGCTAACAAGTGGTCTTTTCTTTGGGTCATTGAAGCATAGGGATTTAAGCTAAAAGGCCACACTTTCATCACACTCCTGCAAGGCAGGAGAAACCAGTGTCAACCTCATTGTACAGGCAAGGAAGCTGAGCCTCAGGGAGGTGAGGTGACTTGCCAAGATCACAGAGCTGGCAAATATTTAGTCAACTCCACATCCATCACATCTGCCTCAAATCCAGGGTGCTCTCCTTCATATTCAGCTACGTTCTGGGCAGTCTTGTCATCTCCAGGTTGTATGGGCTCTGAGGGATCTTCTGGGCTCAGGGTCTGGGAAACAGTCTCCTCCAGGTAGAGGAGAACCATGGGGGAAACCTCAGGATATATCTTGAATTATCCTTAGAAATGTTTGGATTATATCAGTGAATAAGACACAAAGATCCTCATCTCTGTGGAATTTACATTCTAGTGGGGGAGAGAGTCAATAAAAAATAAATGTAAGAAATAAATAGACTATATAAGATGTTAAAAGTTTACAAGGGCTATAAAAAATGGAATGGGAAATAGATATTAGAATTGTCTGGATGGGAGGAAATGTTACAGTTTTATTTTATTTCATTTTATTTTTTGAAACAGAGTCTCACTCCATTGCCTGGGCTAGAGTGCCATGGCGTCAGCCTAGCTCACAGCAACCTCAAACTCCTGGGCTCAAGCAATCCTCCTGCCTCAGCCTCCTGAGTAGTGGGGACTACAGGTGCACGCCACGACACCCGGCTAATTTTTCTGTTTTTAGTGGATACGGGGTCTCGCTCTTGCTCAGGCTGGTCTCGAACTCCTGAGCTTAAGGGATCCTCCTACCTCAGCCTCCCAGAGTGCTAGGATTACAGGCGTGAGCCACCACATCTGTCCAAATGTTACAATTTTAAATGGGGCAGTCAGGGAAAGTCTCACTGAGAGGACATTTGAGCGAAGACTTGAAGAAGGTTAGGTACTAAACCATGGGATATCTGGGCAAAGAAGATTCCAGGCAGACAAAAGAGCCAGTGCAAAGGCCCTGAGGCAGAAGCATCCCTCGTGTGTGCAGGAGACAGCAAGCAAGACAGGGTGGCTGCAGCAGAGTGAGCTAGGGAGTGGAGAGTTAAAGGAAGCAGATGGTGTAGGGTCCTGTGGACCACAGTAAGAATGGTGGCTTTTACTCTGAGCATAGAAGTGACATTAGCTGACTCATGTTTTAAAAGAATAACTATAGCTGCTGTATTGGGAGTAGATTGTAGGGAGCAAGGGCAGAAACTCCCAAGTCAGGGAGAAGACAAGACAAGAGCAAAGGAATGGACAGAGGTCAAAGAAAAACCAGAGTCCTTTTTCCTGGAAGCCAAGTGAAGACAGCCTCTCAAAGGAGAGAGTGGGTCTATTTAGCCTCCTTCCAAGACTGCAACTGCAGTGAATGTTCCAAAAAAGCATATCAAGTCATACCATTAGGCTTAACACCCTTAAGGACTTCCTTCTGCCTTCAGAAAAAGTCCAAGGCGATTATCAGGAATTATGAAGCCTTTCATAAGCTGACTTCCCTGGTGTCATGACGAGCCCATCCCTAGCTGAAGCTTTTGCAGCTCCTCAAACATGGGGTGCTCTCTCCTAACAATGAACCTTTCCACAGTTCTTCCTTTGCATGGAGACTTCCTATTAATCCTTCATGTCTTGGCTGAGATGAAACAGTTCCTTTCGGGTTTTCCCCTGCTTTGTGCTCACTGGGCATCTTGTGCTTATTCTTGTTGTAGTATTTACCATGCTATTGAGATTGCCTATTTTTACCTTTCTGCCTCTTTCAACAGAGCATAAGTTTATTGAAGGCAGAGAATATTTCTCCTTCACACATATCTTGAAAAAACTGTAGGCTGGGCATGTTGGCTCATGCCTGTAATCCTAGCACTCTGGGAGGCTGAGGCTGGATGATTGCTTGAGGCCAGGAATTCGAGACCATCCTGAGCAAGAGCAAGACCCTGCCTCTACTGAAAATAGAAAAATGAGCCAGGTTTGGTGTGTGTGCCTGCAGTCCCAGCTGCATGGGAGGCTGAGGCAGGAGGATCACTTGAGTCCAGGAGTTTGAGGTTGCTGTGAGCTATGATGACACCACTGCACTCTAGCCCAGGCAACAGAATAAGACCCTGTCTCAAAACTACAACAACAACAAAAACCTGTAACAAATATTTTTGAATGAATGAATGAATGAAAAAGTAAAGTTCAGTTTGGGACATAGAAGGCAGAAGCATCTGACAGAGCAGTGCTGTGCTGATAAAAGTTTATCAACTGGCTCTTGAAGGGAAAGCCCTGATTTGTAGCATTTATTGAATTCCATGGTGCAAATACTCCCACCTCGGCCAATTTCGAACTACCAATGTGGCATTGCTAAATACAGAATTGGGGAGAGATGTGCACAATTGGCTCTTGCAAGCCAGTGTGAGCAGATTCCAGCATGCCGCTGCCTGTGGCAAGTGGATTTAAGGGTATAAAGCCTGGGAGTGCGATATGAGCTGGAAAGATGCATGTGGTGGTCATCTGCAGAGTGATGGTCATTAGAGCCAGGGGAGCAGCCAGACAACTTTGGTTCCGGGTCAAAAGAAGGGAACAAAGATAGAATCTGAAGCAACACTAACATTTCATGTAGCATGTGGAAAAGCAGCCTCTTTGAAGGAGAAAGAAGCAGGAAGACCTGAATGAGGAACTGAGGAGAACCAGGTCAGTATAGTGTCAAGGAAGCCAGGGAGTAGGAATTCTCAAGAAGAGTCCCATTGTTAAATAAAGCAGAGAGATTCAGTAATGTGAGGCCTGGGAAGGCCTGTTGTGTTTCAAAGTAAACAGGCTACTGTTACTTAACCAGAGTGGTAAGGACAGTAGGCACAGCATAGAGAGGAAAGTAAGGAGAGAATATATATGGCCAGGGAGGCCAGCATTTTGGGTGTTGCATTAGTTACCTATTGCTGCAAAACAAATTACCCCAAAACTTAATATCTAAAACAACAAGAAACATTATCTCATAGCTTCTGTGAGTCAGGAATTCAGGAGTAGCATAACTGAGGCTGCAGTTAAGATGTTGCCTGGGCCTGTGGTCATCTGAAGGCTTGAATGGGGCTAGAAGACCTGTTTCCAAGATGGCTCACTCACGTGGCTGGCAAGTCACTACTGGCGGTTGGCAGGAGTCCTCGGTTCTTCTCCATATGGACCTCACCATAGGGCTGCTTGAGTGTCTTCACAATGTGGCAGGTGGTTTTCTCCAGATCGAATAATCCAAGAGAAAGCATAGCAGAAGCTGCAAGTTACTTTTATGGCCTAGCCTCAGAAGACATACACCATCACTTCTGTATATCCTATCAGTCACACAGACTAGCTAGGATTCAGATTGGATAGGGACAATACAAGAGCATAGATACCAGGAGGAAAGGATCACTGGGGGTCATCTTGGAGGCTGGCTCTCACAGATGGGGACCAGGCATGGTAGGGTTGGGGGCCTGGTAGGATGAACTGGCCTTGGGGTTCTAAATATAACTCTGATATTAATCTGCTTCATGGAATCATAGGTATACTTGGGTTCCCCAATAGAGTTGTCAGTCAGGCTCCCAGTGTTGGGACATCTTTCTGTAGACTTTGAGGTTGGTGGAGGAAGAGACCTAGCAGTGTGGATAATTTTTTCTGTGAAAACTATAAGCCAGCATTGGCTGAGGCCTAATATGCAGCCTCATTATTGAGGCTATTTCAAACACAGACTCCCTCTCTTGGAAGGCACACAATGGTTGGACCTGTGAAACCAGATGGAAGTAGCATGATGATCAGAATCTAAGAAACATGTTTTCTCTAACTCAGGGTAAACCTCACTGATCAGAGTTTACCTCTTTCTACCTCTGAGATTCCATTTTTTTCTAATAGTAAACTATACAATTTGGGGGAAATGTTTTTGCTTTCTAAGTTTTTCATATTATAAATCTATAAAGGCTTACAATGGTAGGCACAACACCTGTTATAATGTTGACCTGAATCAAATTTTTGGAAACTACTAGAATTTTCTGTTTAATCAGCGATTAAGGAATTCTCTGCTGCTGTCATCTTGTGGCCACTTGGAGTAATAACAATGAGAATATTGCCTTTGGTCTACAGAAAAATGTCTCGGTGAATAACTAGACAACGTAGGTGTTCCCTGTGGATTCTGAGTAAATACTTCCAATGGCAGGTTGCCAATTGCTTTGCAAGGCAGTCTGTATCTATGATCTAAAACTTTGATTATTAGAAAGTTCTGGCCGGGCACGGTGGCTCACACCTGTAATCCTAGCACTCCGGGAGGCCAAGGTGGGAGTAGCATTTGAGGTCAGGGAGTTGGAGACCAGCATGAGCAAGAGCGACACCCCATCTCTACTAAAAATAGAAAAAATTAGCCAGGCCTGGTGGCGCACACCTGTAGTCCCAGCTACTCAGGAGGCTGAGGCAGGAGGATGGTTTAAGCCCAGGAGTTTGACATTGCAGTGAGCTATGATGACACCCACTGCACTCTAGCCAGGGCAACAGAGTGAGACCCTGTCTCAAAAGAAAAAAAAAGAAAGAAAGAAAGAAAGAAAGTTCTTTCTGATACTGAGCCAAATTCTACCTAGATTTAATTGTTATCCAATATGTCCTTCTTTTTCTACTTTCTGATTTTTTCATATTTGAAGGCAGCTGCTTATCATATTTTCCCCAGTTTTTTTTCCTAGACTAAACATTTCAGCTCCTTGATCTTTCCTTAAATGATATGACTTCCTCTTCATCCAGAGTCTGCGACAGGGATTCCGGTGCAAGTGATTTACTGGGGAGTGGCCTCAGGCGAAACCTGTGGGGGAATAAGAGAAGAAAGGGCAGCAGGGTAGAGAAGAGGGGAGAGCTAAGCAAGGATGTAGTCTCAGCAGGGAGCTCTGGAACAGGAAGGGCACCACAGAGTTAGTCCCACCTTGAGGCAAGGAGTTCAGTCTTTTTTATTCTATGTCACTCTGTCATTGGCTCTGGAGGTGGGGGGAGTTAGGGGGAACCACCCTGAGTAAGTGGTTCCCGTTTGGGCAAGGGCAATTCTCAAGAGTTAACAGCCAACACTCACAGCATGTGGGGAGTGAGTGCCCAGGGAAGGGGACCTGCGTACCTTCTGCTAATATCCCATCTCAGTCATTATACTCAGACCGGGACCCAAATATCCCAGACGTGGTCTGATGGATAGAATTCAAGGGGACTATTAAATCTCACTCTCCTTAGCCTACAATTAATAGTGTAGGCTTACATTCCGGTTGTGCTAATCTAAACCCCAAGATATTTTTCACATAAAAACGCCCCCAAGCCAAGTGTCTTCCATTAGTGTTTATTGCATGATGATACCAAAAGCAAAAACACTTTTATTCCTTTAAAATTTAATGTTGTCATTTTGGTTTTACATTTGAGCCAACTGAGTTCTCTCTGAATCTAAACTCTGTTGTCTAATTTAGCACTCTCTGCTTTGTCTTGATGAACGGATCTCTTTGGTAACTTTTAACTTCCTCATCTGTTCTTTATGCCTGATGGCTAGTCATCTCTTAATATCTGGCTCTTACTGCCATGCCTAATAATTTCCATTCTGTTGCTCCCCCTCTTTCAGCACCACAGAGAGAACTTTGGTTGAAAATGGCCAGGGGCAGGCCTAAGGCCAGGGCTCAAGAGAGTCAGCCAAGGTTTAACAGAAACATGATTCTGAGATAAGTAGACAGCCTAGAACCCAGGTAGTTACACAGGCAATGTTAGGTGACCAATATAGAAAACTTGAGAATATCAGCATAGTAGCCCTGAGCTTTCTGATAGCTTGCTAGGAGATGAGGAGGTATCTGAAAATAATTTAGGGAATGTATTTAACCAATATTCAACTTATTTAAATAAGGTGCAGTGTGGTATATGATAACCTTGAACTTTAGGATTTATAGAGAATTATCCATCCTCTAGGATAACATTTTCCATATATCCAACTGCAGCATCATCGCAGCATCAGACCCAGAGGAGGCAGGCAGCATGATGCTTTCTCCCTCCTCCCATCAGCCCCAGTGCTCTATACAATCAGCCCTGGAGCAGGGAAAGTTACCTCTCTGACTGTGATTGAAATGTTGGGTAC
>RJWJ010010416.1:0-47053 GCA_004363605.1 Indri indri | reverse complement strand
GGGCTAGAGTGAGTGCCGTGGCGTCAGCCTAGCTCACAGCAACCTCAAACTCCTGGGCTCAAGCGATCCTCCTGCCTCAGCCTCCCAGGTAGCTGGGACTACAGGCATGCGCCACCATGCCTGGCTAATTTTTTCTATGTATTTTTAGTTGTCCAGATCATTTCTTTCTGTTTTTAGTAGAGACGGGGTCTCGCTCTTGCTCAGGCTGGTCTCAAGCTCCTGAGCTCAAACAATCCGCCCGCCTCGGCCTCCCAGAGTGCTGGGATTACAGGCATGAGCCACTACACCTGGCCTGAAATTTTTTGTTCTGTCAGTGAACACCTGATATTGAATGACCTGGTGAACTATAAAAACTAAAATGAAAACAATTACACTGATGATTGGGTAACATACTGTTTCTTTGATAAATTAATTGTATATTTTTAGGGATCCAAATGTGAAGTACAAGTGAAAAACGGAGGTATATATGAAGGAGTTTTTAAAACATACAGTCCTAAGGTAATTTTTACTCTTTCCCTTTTTCTTATACAATGAAAGAACAATTTGATAGTCAGTGCTTTACCTGATTTTTAAAAGCAGTTTGAATGATTTTACTCTTCAGTTTCAAATGCTGATTATTTTATAGACTGATTTGTGTAATCAGAAAGACTTCTTGATTTACATGCCATTTTCAAGCATTGTGGACTAGTAGAGGGATGGGGTGGTTTATTTTTCCTGCTTTTTATCATATTAAATGTACTTAAGACAGACCATAGCAACAAAAGCCAACTTTCAGATGTGAGGATTTTTGAATGATGTGGTAGATAATCTAGATCATATTTCTGGAGAAAAAAGATACCATTATCAGGTTCTCTTTAGATAGGTTATTTTTGCCTAAGGCATGTAAGAAATAGCACCTTGATGAGCTAAGGAATTTGTCAAATTTTATTTTGTAAATATTTTGAATATTGTGTTTATAATTTTAGTGCGATTTAGTACTTGATGCTGCACACGAGAAAAGTACAGAATCCAGTTCAGGCCCAAAACGTGAAGAAATAATGGAAAGTATTTTGTTTAAGTGTTCTGACTTTGTTGTCGTACAGTTCAAAGATATGGACTCGAGTTATGCAAGAAGAGGTGAGTTTTGATTTCCTAAATACGCCTCATGGTTCATTAGATTTATGCAAGCAATGATTCTCCACAGTGATTGTACAGACTTTTTTTTTTTTAAAGAAATATCTGCTTTCTGTGATAACCTGATTAACAGTTTTTTAGAAAAATCAGAATTTTAATGTATTTTTGTTGCTACTTTTTGTAGCATAAATAATGAGAGTTTTTGTGTGCTATTAAAAAAGGATAATTTGGGCTGGGGGCAGTGGTTCACGCCTGTAATCCCAGCACTTTGGGAGGCTGAGGCGGGAGGATAGCTTGAGGCGAGGTGTTCAAGACCATCTTGGTCAACATAGCGAGACCACATCTCTACAGTATGTATTTTTTTTAAAATATCATTTGTGAAGTATTTTCTGCAGTTTTATGGTCAAGAATGCTACTGACTGTACTCAACTGAAAATTTTTTTATCCCATTTGGCCTACAGTGCTTTAGTTGATAACGGAGACTGTAAATCTGGAAAGAAATCAAAGCATAGTGTTAAAGAAGAAAGAGAGCTGTTGATAGAAAACAATTGTCAAATTAAAATGAAAAAAAGTAAATAAGTGGAACATGGATATTAAAAAAAACTTTCAGAGTGTGGGACTTCGTTTTGAGAATTTAAAAGAGATTATGTAGTTATATTAAAATTTAGTCTGTTGTAAGTATCCATCGAGGAACAAATGGGAATTTCTGTTATTCATTTGGAGAATGCACTGTAATACTCTACAGTGCTAAGTGTTCAGTAACATGCTAAAAGGCACTTCTGGGCAATTTTGAACTTGGTTCTAAAATTCTTTATGTCAGATTCTGTAGTCAAGTATGTAATTCTGTTACAAATTGTAATTCATTGCCATTTGATTTTTCATGATTCAGTCTGTACCAAAAGCTGCTTCTGTTTTCGGGTTGATTTCTTCTACATTGTTATTCAGAAACTGTAATACATGAAGAAGTTAAAGCATTTCTCTTAACAAGGTTCTCATCTGTTAGTTAGCTTGCTTTTTCATAGGTTAACAGTACTAGGTACTCTATAACTGCTTTGAAATGCTGATGAAAGCACAGTGTCTGTTTTTGTATCTTTTCAAATGTCCCGTGTCTTTGATTCACAACTCTTTGTCTTAAGAGGCCTTCAGCTGCTCATACAAGGAAGCAAGTCCTTTTCAGGTGCTACCTTTGGAGTTGATCTTGTTTATGCCTGGGAGCACCAAATTAATTATATTTATACTGTTAACTATTGCAATATTCCACTGTTTTCGATTTAAAAATTGATTTTGGTCATAAGCCAAAAGGGAAAATAAAATTAATTAAATTAGTTGAATTTAATGCATAGAATTCTGGAAAGAGTGTTGGCCCCAGTAACAGCGAAAGTGTTCACTACTCTGTTTGATACCAGGCCATTTAGCTAACACCCATTTATATAGTATGCTTAGGGTTTTTTGTTTGTTTGTTTATTTTACATGGTGAATTGGCTTTTCCCAAATTTGGAAGAGTAAATATTACTTTGAGGTATTTGTGGTAGCACGTTTTCGATCTTCTTCAGAATTAATGTCTTTAAATTTTTATTTTGTTTTATTATGTCTCCATTTCTCAGGTCATTTCAGATCATTGTAGAAAGCCAAGAAAATACAGATCACAGTGACAGCTTTGAAAATATTCAGTGCACTCAAGGGGATGGGTATATTTTGCTGTATACTTAAAAAATTAATTTTCTTGGTGAGGACATAAAGTATTGGAGTAATTTCAGGTGTTTTATTGTAGTGGTCTGTGAATTATAGGATTGTGGCTAGAGCATAGTATTATCCTGAAAATAGTATTAAGTCATGTGGTTAGGACTTGAGGTCTCTTAAGCCAGGTTTTTAAGACTATCCTGGCATAAATTGCCCTCTCTATAAAAGAGAAGTATTAATTTGGAAACACTATTAGTATGGAGAAATTCATTTTAGAATTATTAATTGGCATGGTTTTCATTAATGACAAAAATTGAGGCATTTAGTACTGCTTTTATATTTTTCTTCATTTGTATTAGAGATAAAGACTTAATCAGATTTCTGGTCTTCTGAAGTAAAAGAAGGCAAGGTTTAATCAGTGATTCTTACTGTTGGGTTCGCATTTAGTCACCCAGAGAGTCTTTTTAAATGTCCATTTCTCACTTGTAGAGATTCTGGTTTAATTATAATTAGCCTGGGTGAGGCTGGGCATGTAACTCCGAGGTTCAGTCAGGGGTGTGAGCCCTTGGTTTCCTATGGTGAGATCCTAGGAGTGGCCCTGTTCGGTGAGCCTCCAGGATTTGTGCTTGCTTTCCTTTCCGTGTCAGGATTGAAGATTATCTGCAATAGTCTCTGCTGGTTTTATTTGATACTGCCTTTCTGCATCTTAAGTGGATAAATGGATTGAGGGTTTTTGAAGGATTAATAGAAGTGAATGAATGATAAGAATGAAAATATTTATTACATGCTAGCTTCCTAAAAGAAGAGGGAAATTTATTTGCTTTCTGTCTTATAATTCTCTTCCGTAATATTACTGTCAAATTCTTAAGGTTGATAATAGGAACTAAAATTCGAGTGCATGTTCTGTGTGTCAGACTCTGTGCTAAGTGTTTTACATGCTTTTTTTTTTTCGTTTAATCCTCACAACTTCTTTCTGAAGTGGGTATGGTTATTACCCACATGTTATGGATGTGGAAACTGAGATACATTTAAGTAACTTGGTGAAGTGAGGACAGCAAACTCAGCTCTTCAACTCCAACTCATGTCCTTAACATTATACTGTAGTGACATAAATTATGTGGTTTGACTTCTTGTTTAGCTGAACTGACTCATAATTAATCTGCATTAACGTTAAAGGATTTCCCCACAAATAAAGCCAAAAGTTAAAAAAAAATTATGAAGCAATATAAGATGTAGATTATTATATCATTCAAGTTTTTTTTTTAGTTGTGTCTTTATTTTATTTTATTTTATTTTTGAGACAGAGTCTTGCTTTATTGCCCTGGCTAGAGTGAGTGCCGTGGTGTCATCCTAGCTCACAGCAACCTCAAACTCCTGGGCTCAAGGGATCCTTCTGCCTCAGCCTCCCGAGTAGCTGGGACTACAGGCATGTGCCACCGTACCCGGCTAATTTTTTCTGTATATATTTTTTTAGTTGTCCAGATCATTTCTTTCTATTTTTTTTGGTAGAGACGGAGTCTCGCTCTTGCTCAGGCTAGTCTCAAACTCCTGACCTTGAGCGATCCACCCACCTCAGTCTTTCAGAGTGCTAGGATTACAGGCGTGAGCCACTGCGCCCGGCCTAACCGTGTCTTTATTTTTTTGGGAAACCTTTTAAAGTGAGTTAGGTCAACTGGCTTTTAAGTTCTTAACGCTCACTTCGTTGATTTCAATCAGTTTTATTATAAAAGCTATACTCATGCATATATGCAAATAAATAAGTTTTAGAAATAAAATCTTCTTATGAAATGATTAAGTTTTGTTTGATCTCTTGAATGTTATACATGTGCCAGTTTGATTTATAGACTAAACGAAAGTAGCTTTTTACATCTTATCAGTTGTGGGTCTTTTTGCCACACGCATAGTTAGAAGAGACCATCAGATTATCACTGGAAAACTGGTGTGTGTTTTATCCTATATTTGAATTCCAGTACAGACAGATCTGAGGTGCTCTCATTTTCTCCTCTTCATTTTGCCAATCTATTTTTTAGCACATTCACCTGCCTTTGTCTCTGCATTTGTTTACCTTGGAATTGGTCTGTTATCTCTGCTTCTTGTTCTTGTTGTTTTGAGATAGGGTCTCGCTCTGCCACCTGGGCTACAGTGCAGTGGCGTCGTCATAGCTCAGTGCAGCCTCAAACTCCTGGACTCTATCCATCCTCCTACCTCAGCCTCCCAAGTAGCTGGGACTACTGGTGTGTGCCACCACACCCACTATTTTTTCCCATTTCCCTCCTGTCTTAGCCTTCCAAAGCTCTGGGATTACCAACTTGAGCCACCATGCCTGGCCTCTGCTTGTTATTTTTTTTTTCCCCCACTTGATTTCCTGTGTCCCTGTCTCATCTATTTTTTTTTTTTTTTTTTTGACTTACAGACAGGGTCTTGTTCTGTCACCCAGGCTGTAGTGCAGTGATGTGATCACAGCTCACTGCAACTTCGAACTCCTGGGCTTAAGTGATCTTCTTGCCTCAGCCTCTCAAATAGCTGGCACTACCGGCTCTTGCCACCATACCTGGCTAATTTTTAAAATTTTTTTGTAGGGATGGGATCTTGCTGTGTTGCCTTAGATGGTCTTGAGCTCCTTGCCTCAGGCAATCCTCCCGCCTCAGCCTCCCAAAGTGCTAGGATTACGGCAGGAGCCACCAGGCCCAGCCTGCCTTTCTCTCTCCTTATGCTCTTCCTGTTGCTCCTTTATTCATATTTTGCTCATTGGTTTATTTCCCACAGCTCGACTGTATTTTAGTTCTTTGGCTTCCCTTCTACTTCCTTCTTCCATTGTTGCTCGTTCTTCTTCTTACTGCTTCATTTCCTTTGTAGTATTCTCAGCCTAGATAACAGAGGCCAGCAAATCCACTCATCAGTAAATAATTTTATTGTAACAGCTATGCCTGTGCATTTATGCATTGTCTATGGCTACTTTCATGCTATAGCAATAGAGCTGAGTAGTTGTAACAGACTGTACGGCTTGCAAGGCCAAAAAATTTTACTATCTGGCCTTTACAGAAAAGTTTCCCAACTCCTTGGCCTAAATCATTTTTTTCTGTTGCATTTGGGGATATTGGGGCTGGTCGAAAATACATGCTTCAGTGAAATAGTAATAACATAGAACATGCTTTGTTCCTAAACTTGTGACTAAACTCATCCTTTGATTCTAATTCTGTGTCATCTCACGGGATTCCTTATCTGTGACTGTTCTAATTGGATTTAGTCCAAAGAATCACTTTTGATTACCTGACCCTTTGTCACATTTAGTGAAAATTCATGTAATGAAAAAAATGGTTAATGGAATTAGATCTCCATCAACTACTTGCTCACTCCCCCATCTATAAACCATCGTCTTCATGCCATCATTATTCTTTCTCCTCTGGTTTTAGTAGAGAGGATGTTTCGCCCGAACTTCTCCGGTCATGCCCTTGACTCTCCCTTCTCCCACCTTGTTCCTTTGTACCACCTTTCTGTTTCTGGACTCTTCTACCTCTCCCTCTCCATTTGCTCCTTCACTTTAGCCTAAAAATCTACTCAATCCCTCTCATCCTAAAAACATCTCTTTTTATCCTCAATTTGTGCAGCTTTTATCCTACCTGAGGCTACTATTAACCTCTAATTGCCAGGTCCTTTGGACTCTTTTTCTGTCTTTACTGATGCACTTGACACTGTTGGTTTCCCTTCCCTCAGAATTTGCTCTTCTGTACTTTCTTGTGTCTGTTGATCGTTCCCTCCCTGCCTCATTCTTGGGCTTCTTTTCCTTCACACTGCCCTTAAATATGTTTGTGTTCCCGGTGTTTGTTTCTTTGCCCACTGCTCTTACCACATGACACTCGCTTTTATGCTGTGATAATTTCAGCTACCACATATAAGTTCCCTCCCCAGCATCTGTGTATCATTGTCTTTATACCATGTTATATTAAAATTTAATGTGTCTGTCTCTCCCATTATGCTTAGAGCTCTTTGTGCGCGGATACTGTCTTTATTTTTTATTCTTATGGCCTAGCATAGTTTTTTTGGCACAAAATACAGGCTCAATATAAATGTCTTAATAAATTAAATTTAATGCCTTAACACACTTTTTTTTTGAGACAGAGTTTCACTGTTTGCTGTGTTGCCCTTGCTAGAGTGCCGTGGCATCAGCCTAGCTCACAGCAACCTCCAACTCCTGGGCTCAAGCAATCCTCCTGCCTCAGCCTCCCAAGTAGCTGGGACTATAGGCATGTGCTACCATGCCCGGCTAATTTTTTTCTATTTTTAGTAGAGGCGGGATCACCCTTTTGTTCAAGCTTATCTGGAACTCCTGACCTCAAGGGATCCTCCTGCCTCTGCCTCCCAGAGTACTGGGATTATAGGCGTGAGCCACCACGCCTGGTCCCTTAGCACACTTCTAAAGAAGCATTATTTTATTAAAGTGTGAAAAGCTACAAGTGGTCTTATGTACCCAGCTATCGGACAAATACTTACCAGAGCTCTAGAATGTGTTCATTGCTGTACTTGTTGTAATGAACAGTACAGAGAAATACAAGAACCTATTTTGAGTCCCTTTTGAGAACCTAGTGAAACTGTATACCTTCACCCTAGAAAAAACACACATAGACTTTTACATTTAATTTCATGGTGTTCACAGTTTCTTCAGGCAGTTTATATGCTCCGTGTAGGGAAGCTCTGCTCTAGGTATTTTCAGAGTTGGAGATAACAAAGCATGTGAAAGAATTGAAGAGAAACGGAATGTTGAGCTTGATGGCATTGAATTCCAAATGGAGTCAGAGATGTTGAGAATTGTGTGCATTGTGGTAGTTGGAGGGAGTTAGACGGTGAAGGTGTAACAGAGCAGTGAGCAATAATATCCTGCAGATCGTTTTATTCTGGTATTGCGCTGTGGTGGTGTGATGTGGTTGTCCTTTTGGTCTGATAGGGCAAGGCCCTGCGAGTAACAGAGAGAGGGGTATCTTCTGAAGGGCGTGACTCAGGAATGCTATGTTAGTCTTCTGAGGAGGAGACAGATCCCAGAGCACGATATGGTCTGGGAAGCTTTCGATTCTCAGGAGTCCGAATGTGTTCCAAATTTATTCGTGGGTGGTGCTCTACTAAGGCGGGCAGGTCAGCCACAGCCCTGCAGCTGAGTAGGCACATTCTGATAGCTGGGAGTGCAGTAGGCTCTATAGATAGGCAAGAAGTGCTAAAGTTGGACAGGCAAGCAGTTCTAAAGCTGGGCCAGTGATCAGGATGGATAGCCTCTCCTTCGAGGTACCCTGTGGGAGGTAGGCAGATGGAGTGATGGATACACATGTAGTCTTGGGACTGGGAGTTGTCTAGGTCACTTGGCAGGAGAGGGGGTTAACTTGGGCCATGTACTTTGGGAGTAGCCATTCTAGTGACAGAGTAGCTTGTGGTACACAAGAAAAAAGTATTGTATGTTTATTAAAATATCTTGTTCCATTTATTAAAATTATGTTTTTGTACATTTTTAGAGCTCTGCTGTGTTATATGTATGCCAAGATCAGAGCAATACTCTTCATTTATTAAAAATAAAACAAGATAGGCTGGGTGCAGTGGCTCGCACCTGTAATCCTAACACTTTGAGAGGCTAAGGCAAGAGGATTACTTGAGGCCAGGAGTTCAAGACCAGCCTCAGCAAGGCATGCGCCTTTATTCCTAGCTACTCGGGAGGCTGAAGGCGGCAGGGTGACAAGAGTGAGACCCTATGTGAAGGATCTGACCCAGCCACTGTGCCCAGCCTGGAATTTTTTACTTTTCTTTGAGACACAGTTTCACTCTGTCACTCTGGGTAGAGTGCAGTGGCGTCATCGTAGCTCACTGCAACCTCCAACTCCTGGGCTCAAGCAATTCTCCTGCCTAAGCCTTCTAAGTAGCTGGGACTATAGGCATGTGCCACCACACCCAGCTAATTTTTCTATTTATTGTAGAGACAGGGTCTCACTCTTGCTCAGGTTGGTCTTGAATTCTGACCTCAAGCGATCCTTCTGCCTCGGCTTCCCAGAGTGCTAGGATTACAGATGTGAGCTACTGCGCTTGGCCTGGCCTGGAAATTTTAAAAACAACTTTGTTGAGATGTATTCACATATCTTATAATTCATCAACTTAAATTGTAAGCTGGGCATGGTGGCTGACACCTGTAAACCCAGGGCTCTGCAGTGAGTCGCGATCACTCCACTGCACTGCAGCCTGGGCAACACAGTGAGATCCTGTCTCTAATCAATAGATGATAGATGATAGATAGTATAATTCTGTTTTTTTAACAATATATTCATGGAGTTGTGCAGCCATCACTACTGTCAACTTTACAACATTTTCATCACCCTGAAATGAAACCCCAAAACCCATTAGCAGCCATTCCCCACTTGCTTCCATTCTCCCCATCCCTGGGCTGATCTTCTTTCTCTCTTTATAGATTTGCCTGTTCTGGACATCGTATATTAATGGAAATCACATGATATATGATCTCATGACAGGCTTGTTTTACTTAGTATAATGTTTCATCCGTGTTATAGCATGTGTCACTTCTTTCCTTTCTATTGCCAAATAACATTCCGTTTTACAGGTACGCTATATTTTGTTTATCCATTCATCAGTTGATGGACATTTAGTTGTTTCCGCTTTTTGACTGTTAAGAATAATGCTGCTATGAATGTTAATGTTACAGGTTTCTGTGTGGACATATGTTTTCAATTCTCATGGGTATATATACAATGTACCTACAGGGGAATTGCTGGGTCATGTGGTAACTCTTTGTTTAACCTTTTGAGGAACTGCTTGGGCTGTTTTCCAGAGTAGCTGTATCATTTTACAGTCCCATCAGCAGTGCATGAGTGTTGCAATTTTTTCACATCCCTGCCAGCATTTGTTATTGTCTGTGTCTTTGATGATAGCTATCCTAGTGGGTGGGTATGAAGTAGTATCTCATTATATATACTTTTTTCTGTTTAAAATTTTTCTGAAAATACTTCACATGCATACATGGCAAAACGTTCAAAAAGTAAGATATGACAGTGAATGTAAAAAGTAAGGCTGGTCCCTGTTTCTTTCTACCGCAGCAAATATTAGGTTTCTTTTCAGAGGTATTCTTTGTGGGTACAACAAAATATTTGTTTACATTTAAGCAAAAATACAAAATGATACTATACTTGTTCCTTTATACCTTCCTTTTTACCTTTTTAAAAATTGTTTTGAATTGAGAAATCATAAGTATACATTCATGGGGTATAGTGAGATCTTTTGCTGTACTTGCACAATGTGGAATGATTAAATCAAATCAACATATCTATCACCTTTAATATCCAAAAGAACTTTGTAATTATTATGTTTGGGGGTCAGATTTTAATTGTGTTTTTCTCTGTTTGTTTGTGTGTTTGTTTGTTGTTTTTGAGACAGGGTCTTGCTCTGTTGCCCAGACTAGAATGCAGTGGCGTCATCATAGCGCACTGCAACCTCAAACCTTTGGGCTCCAGTGATCCTCCTGCCTCAGCCTCCTGAGTAGGTGGGACTATAGGCATGTATCACTGTACTTGGTTAATTTTTTAATTTTTTTGTGGAGATAGGATCTTGCTATTGCCCAGGCTGCCCTTTAACTCCTGGGCTCAAGTGATCCTCCTGCCTTGGCCTCCCAAAGTGTGCTAGGGTTATAGGTGTGAGCCACCGTGCCTGGCCTGTAGTTCTTCTTTAATATTCAAAAGAACTTTGTAATTATTATATTTGGGAGTCACATTTTCGTTGTTTCCTTACAGTTTCAAAGTGATACTATTTTATGAAATTTTTTCAGAGATAAAAGCAACAAGCTTTCCTTTCTTGGAAGCAAATGATAAAATAGAATGGTTGGCCATTCTACTACAATATTGGATACCTAAAATTTCTATTATAGGTTGAGTCATAGAAGCTAGGCTTAGCTGGATTTATTCTTCTATCCTGTAATAGTTCACTTCCAAAAAGGATTCACATCTTTTTCATCCATCCTTTTTCTTCATTTATTTGAAGTGAAATAATACAGACGGAAGGATTCGTTTGGCTTATGTATGGGAACAAAGTTATTGTTGTCTTCCTTTTACCTTGCCTTATAAAGTTGGTAATGTCACATAATATTCTTTTCTTTCTCTTTATTTCCTCTCTGATAGTTTGTATCAGACATTGCTGTGATCTCCTAGTTAACCTTTCCTCCTGATTTCTCACTTCCAGTTAATCTTGGATATTGGCATAAAGAAATTCTTAGGTATTGCTTTTATTATATCATCCAATTGTTCAAAATGTTCAGTGGCCATTATTACTTACAGGATAAAGTTGGGATGCCATACCTTGGCATTCAGGGCCCTTCCTAGTGGAACTTCTTTTTCAACCGTATCTCTCATTACCCAATGTTAATACATTTCTTGACCCAAGCTGGCATTTTCTGCATGTTGGATATTCCTATCACCAAGCTTGAGCTTGCTTCTTTTACACTGGGATTTACTTTTCACTTAAAAAAATCTACCTTAGCTGGGTGCAGTGACACGTGCCTGTAACCTCAACTACTTGGGAGGCTGAGGCAGGAGGATCACTAGAGCCCAGTTAGAATGCAGTGTAAGCAACATAGTGAGACCCCATCTCTATTTTAAAAACAAACAAAAAAACCAAATTACATTACTCACTAGAATTTTAGATACTTTTTCAAGACCAAACTCAAATCATCTTTCTTTCTTAGAAACTTTTCTCACCTTCTCACTGTGGTTTGTTTTTATTGCCTGTGACAATGGTCGTTAAACTTTGTATTTTATTTTTAGCATAGAATAGTTCAGTATTTTTCCCTCTAATGAAATACAGTGCTGAATCCCAGTTATAACAAGGCATTGGTGGTGGGGAAGAGCAGGGGTGTCCTAGAACCCTGCCTGCTCAGCTTTCTCCTTGTCTTCTGGGGTACCCTGAGGAACTCATAAGTTTCCGTGAAACACAGTTGGGGAACCAGTGGTCTACCTCATATATTGTGAACACTCAGTCAGCTTTACAGATCAGTGTGTGGTATCTTTTTGTCAGTATATTTTGTCTCTGTGAATGCTTTACAATATTCTGGAGTTAAGAAAACATGCTTACAGAATTAAGGATATAGTCACTTACGGTGTCTAGTATAGTGATGTATAGGTAATAAGTACTCAAAATATGTTAATTGATTTTTTAAAATTTTATATATTTTCATACTCAGTAGACCCAAACCTGGGAAATACTGGTTATTTTTTTGTCTTATGTAGATGTGCAACCATAGATGATGATTAGAATTATAATTACCATTGAATTCTGGGGAGCTCAAGAAGCAGTTACTCCTTTCCAAGTGTAAAAATGGTTTTCCTACAGGATGATGTATCCAAAGCATATTCTTCTCACAGAAGATTGCTTGTAGTAGGCATTTTACCCTTTTGAAATATTAAAAAACAAGATCTCAATTGTTAACTTTGAAAATACAATAGGACCCACTGGATTCTTATGCAAGTCAGAAAAGTCAGAGGCACAGGTAAAAGAATGAAGTATTATTCAAGCATGTATAGAAGCTGTTTTAAAATAGCTCCTTGTGTTAGACATGCAGACATATTTGAATTTATATCTAGGCATTTAAGGTATCTATTTGTGAAGTTAGTATTAATGTAAAATCAGTTTCACTGATGTTTCAGTTTAAAATCATAGGATAAAAGATACCTTACCTTAGAGATTCACTTATTTTTTCTGCTAATCAGGGTAAAAACAACCCTTTTCTACCTATGGCTCACAAAACTCATTTGCCAGCCGGGCGTGGTGGCTCACGCCTATGATCCTAGCACTCTGGGAGGCTGAGGCGGGTGGATCATTTAAGCTCAGGAGTTTGAGACCAGCCTGAGCAAGAGTGAGACCCTGTCTCTACTAAAAACAGAAAACAATTAGCTGGGCATGGTGGTGCATGCCTGTAGTCCCAGCTACCCGGGAGGCTGTGGCAGGAGGATCGCTTGAGCCCAGGAGTTTGAGGTTGCAGTGAGCTGGGCTGACACCACGGCACTCTAGCAAGGGCAACACAGCAAGACTCTGTCTCAAAAACAACAACAACAAAAAAAAACCAAAAAAAACCTCATTTGCCATGTTCAGGTGAAGATGTGATTAGGTGGTGGTTTGCTGGGATAATGACATCCTATTTAGGTAAGGATTTTTTTTCTAATTACTTAAAGTTTTGTTTAAAATTTGGGAATTTAGGCAGTTGGCGTTTTCTTTCTTTCTTTTTTTGAGACAGAGTCTCACTGCATTGCTGGGGCTAGAGTGCAGTGGCCTAGCTCACAGCAACCGCAAACTGCTTGGGCTCAAGCGATCCACCTGCCTCAGCCTCCCAAGTAGCTGGGACTACAGGCACGTGCCAGCACACCCAGCTATTTTTTTCTATTTTTTTTTTTTAGTAGAGATGGGGTCTCACTCTTGCTCAGGCTGTTCTCGAACTCCTGACCTCAAATGATCCTCCAGCCTTGGCCTCCAAGAGTGCTTACAAGCGTGAGCCACATGCCTGGCCACTTTTCTTTCTTAATATTGTTGTGGAGTCTGTCCTGTTCTACAGGATGTTGTTAGGTGTCGTGTCACTTTGTTCACCTGTGTATTCTTTATTGTAGTGTCTCCCATCTACTGGAAAGTCACAGTTTTGCCTTTAAGCCTTTTATTTTATTTACACAAATCACCTTTTAAGAAGGTGTTTGGTTGAAAATTTTAGCTGGTGGGAAAAAAGTTATAATGAGCAGAGGGAAGTATCCCTTGTGTGCTTTGGGGATACGTGAGCTACAGAGATAGATCCTGGTTTCCTGTCCCAGCCCTATTATGTGTGAAGTCAGAATGACCTATGTTTTGTTTTGATACTTTAGCTCTTCCTGATTCATTCTTTTCCAAAAACTTCTGAGTTGAAGGAAAAACTCTGGGACTGACTTCGTGGATCTAATCTCAAGACTTGGATTTTGTGCTTATATTAATATAATTGTCATCTCTGTAATATATCAAATAAACCACTTCTGAAAATTTAAATATTAAAACTCCAGGGCTAGTTTGAGGTTGCTGTGAGCTAGTCTGATGCCACAGCACTCTAGCCCGGGCAAAAAAAAGTGAGACTCTGTCTCAGAAAAAAAAAGAAAAAAAAAAAGAAGAAAGAAAAAAAAACTCCAGGGCTGCTTGATAGCTTTGGAGTTAGTGAGAAGATAGTTGTGGTCATTCAAAATGGACAGTATTCACTGCTGTATTTCTTCATAGACAAATGCTGTTGCCTGGTATATTTTGTAATGTAACTTTTTAATATTTAAAAGAGTGATATGTACCTTTGGAATGTATTCAAGTTTCCCATAGTTTTGTGGCTATTACCCTGATGTCCTCAAATGTTAGTTTCCAAATACAGTTAGCCCTCCATGTCTGTGAGCTCTGCATCTGTGGATTCGACCAACCATAGATCAAAAATATTTGGGGGAAAAATGCATCTGTACTGAACATGTACACTTTTTTCTTGTCATTATTCCATAAACAATACAGTATAAGAGGTATTTATGCAACATTTACTTTGTATTAAGTATTATAAGTAATCTAGAGATGCTTTACAGTATATGGGAGGATATGCATAGGTTCTGTGCAAATACTGTGCCATTTTATATAAGGGACTTGGGCATCCAAAGATTTTGGTATCCACAAGGGGGTCCTATAATCAGTACCCCATGGATGCTGAGGGATGACCATAGGAGATATTGCAGAAATTTATTTTCAAGTTGGTGATTTGGAAGGGAACACTATTCCTGTGGAAACGTAGCCTCTTAAGTTCCATTACTTCAGTCCCTTTCATCTTTATTTTGTTGTAGCAGTCTGCTTTCATGACTTGGTCATCACTTGTAATTGCTTTTCTTCCAGAATGCTCTCCAAGAACTGCTCTGATCATAGCCATCTTAACCTTTACTCTTCTACTTTCTTTCTCCCTACCCCTTACAGGGCTCTCTGTTCTTCCCCCATCCTTCCTTTATTTGAAAGGGAAAGTCGGGTCATTTATGTGACCCTCCCTTTGTGTTCCATTTTTAAACTCTTGTCTGCCTATTCCTGTAGCCAACGTGGTGGGTGTGGCTGGAGAAGGTCCCATTGGGGTACTGGTTAGTTAGGAATGCAAGGTTTCTAGCTCTTGCTGGAGTTTCAGGAGAGCTCAGCCGACCCTTTTTTCTTTTTTTTTTTCTCCCTTTAAATGTGTTTTTGCAACCTTAATGACCATGCTTCCAGTCCCTTACTCATTTCCTTTATTCACAGCAGAATGCTTTCTTCCTGCCTTGTTAAGACATAGGCAGAGAGGCCTTAACCTGGAACCATGGATTTTTAAAAGAAATTGCAGAGAGGATTAAGAGTATTAATGAACTTGGATGAAAAAAATTTTACATTTTTAATTTCACTAACCTTTAAGTGAAATTTAGTATTTGTTTCCATTATGTATGTAGGCAACAAACTAGTATTAGCAGTATGTATGACTTAGCATCTACAGAACTCAGTTAATTTCATATCGCTTGGTGTTGTGGATATCTCAGATTGTTACTTATGTTCATCACTCCTTTAAAAAGAAAAGGGTCAGGAATCCCTAGAGTTCCCTGTGCCCTATCTTCCTGCAGTCCTCTTTTGTCTTCATATCCCTGCTCACACCTGTTGGAGGGTAGCATCTCCATTTGTCCCCTTGGTTTTGTTGTTCCTATCTGTATATCCTGGGCCCTTAACTATGTTTCTTTATCTCCAACTTGATTTTTTTTTTTCTTTTCTGTAACAAGGTCTCACTCTGTCACCCAGCCTGGAGTACAGTGGCACCATCATAGCTCACTACAACTTCAAACTCCTGGGCTTAAGTGATCCTCCTGGCTCAGTCTTCTGACTAGCTAGGATTTACAGGCATGCACTACCATGCCCAGCTAATTTTTTTTGTTACTGAGATGGTCTCACTGTGGTACCTAGGATGGCCTCGAACTCCTGGCCTCAATTGATCTTCCCACTTTGGCCTCCCAAAGTGCTGGGATTACAGGAGTGAGCCACTGTGCCAGGCCCCCATCTTGATTCTTTGTTATTCTTTAATATTATATTCTTTATTGTTATCTGTATAATACATGGTATAGTATATCTTCATAACATAATAATTCAATTAAATGAGTATACAATGAAGAGAAAATCCTGCCCTCTAACCCTCAGTCCCACTTCCCTGGGAAGTCTATGGACTTGTATGCAATAAAGAAAATGTTTACACATATTTTCTTTATTTAAAAAATTTTTCTTCTTAGCTTGTCCTTTGGAAACCACTAGAACTACACATATTTTTAATGCTGCTCTATGTTGGAACCCTTTTACTACCCCTTAATTTCTGCTTGTGTTCGTGAAGGCCTACATCAGCTGACACTTCTAAAGCTAGAGCTGTTGAGCAGAGCAAGAACTTTGTTTTTAATTGTATTTTATCAGCCACTGCATTAGATTCTGATTTTGGTTCATGTTTGGAACTACCCTTCCACAGCCAGGAGCTCCTTCAGGAAAAGGCAGGGATTGTCTTTGGCAAATATGAATCCCTACCTCATCTGGACTCATGACCAGCATATTATAGATACTTAGTAAATACTAAGAATGATTAAATGGTCTTAGTTGCCAGGTTGGCACCCGCTATAACTGATAATCTGTAGTGTATAGATTGGTCCACATGTAACTAATGATACGTGAGAAATTATTTTAATAAGTTATTGAAAAAAACCACATTAGTGATAATTGATCAAAACAATATTAAAGTAAGATTTTTATCTAGAATGTCAATGAGAAAAAGCAGATTTAATTGAGATTGAATGAGTAGCTGAGGATTTTGATGAAGACTTTTCTGCAAGCACATTTGAGGGTTTCTGATGTTAAGGCTCGTGTTAGTGATTATTTCACCCAGTTTTTTTTGTTTGTTTGTTTTTTGAGACAGTGTCTCACTCTGTTGCCCAGGCTAGAGCGCCGTGGCGTCAGCCTAGCTCACTGCAACCTCAAACTCCTGGGCTCAAGCGATCCTCCTGCCTGAGCCTCCCGAGTAGCTGGGACTGTAGGCATGCGCCACCATGCCTGGCTAATTTTTTCTATATATTTTTAGTTGTTTGGCTAATTTCTTTCTATTTTTAGAAGAGACGGGGTCTCGCTGTTGCTCAGGCTGGTCTCAAAATCCTGAGCTCAAACGATCCACCCACCTTGGCCTCCTAGAGTGCTAGGATTACAGGCTTGAGCCACCACGCCCGGCCTATTTCACCCAGTTTTTTGCTCATTTTATAGTTTTTATAAATTTTAAGTTTGTATTTATTTATAACACTGGCATTTTATTTGGCCCTTTAAAGAATTCTCAGAAGTTTGAACGATGTTTCAGAGACACAATTGACTAGGATGCAAAACAGGGAAAGGCTGAGCTGAATATATACCCTATTTTTTTGGTGTTGGGGTTAGGGGAGACACTAAGAAAGGTGACACATTGCTTCGGATGTTTCTTTCTGACCACCACCAGGTGGCACCACTGGCCCAGGAGGACTATTAATAGATTTCCGCCCAGAATTAAAAAGGGAAGGTGTGAAAGCCTGCCTGCTGAGAGGGTAGCATAGAGATGTAGAGGATGGGGTGAGGGAGGGGGAGATAACATTGTACCTTTTTTATTTTCAATATTCTAGAGGCTTTTGTAAATTGAAGCACGTGAAGAACTAAATCTTTATCATCTCAATCTGATGATTTTTATTGTTTTTCCTTTTTTCTTTTCTATGCCTGTAGTTACTTCAGAAACAGGTAATGCTTTTCTAATGGTCACTTTGTATTCTTGCATCTTGCTCCTGTAATGCCTTTGTTTCTTACCATAGAGGATAATGGAAAATTAATATATTTTGACTTTCGGCGTTGGTAAAATGCATGCAAATTCCCACAGTTGTGTGTAGATTATAGCCAGTTAATTTTTCTAAACTTTGCAGAAATTCTGGTTACAACGTTGTACTATTTAATACCAACAGTGGATTTTTAAAAATCCAAATTTGCCTGTTAAAGTCTAGCATTTTATTTTACAATTGTAAAACAAATCAGAATTTACAATAGTGGATATTGGTAACAGTGCAGAATGGATACCCAGATCTGCCTTCTACCTAATGATGTAATGTCGGTCTGAGATATAGTATTAATACCTATGACCAGAGTTTTCCCATCATCCTGTCACGATAGCCTCATTTTGTGCTGAGTCTCCAGTCCTGCACATCTTTCCCTAAACCATTTACTCACCTTTAAAAAATTTCACTTTTCAGGAAATTTTTAAATCAATGAATGTCATTCTTTATAGAGTCTCACTTTTGTGTTTTCCCTTTCCTCATTTGTGCCTTGGAAGAAAACCATACTCCTGAGTAACAACATGTGTATAGTTAATTCCTTTATAAGATTGGTATTGTAAACAGAAGATTTATGATAAAGATGTAGCATTGGCTGGGTGTGGTGGCTCAAGCCTGTAATCCTAGCACTCTAGGAGGCCAAGGCAGGAGGATCACATGAGGTAGGAGTTCGAGACCAGCCTGACCAAGAGCGAGACCCTGTCTCTACTAAAAATAGAAAAAATTAGCTGGGCGACTAGAAATAGAAACAAAAAATTAACAGGGCGTGGTGGCGAGCACCTGTGGTCCCAACTACTTGGGAGGCTGAGGTAGGAAGATCGCTGGAGCCTAGGAGTTTGAGGTTGTTGTGAGCTAGGCTGATGCCACAGTACTCTAGCCTGGGCAACAAAGCAAGACTGTATGAAAAAAAAATTGCATTGAAAAAAATAGATTACTTAATAATGGCCTCTTAACCTAAGTTATTGTCAGTGAAGTTTTAGATGCTTGCTTTTTCAGATTGGCTCCCGTTTGGGGGTCCTTTTGTAATTTTATTTAGAATAATACCATAAAAACATATTTAAGCTGTATTTTTGTGTGCATTTTGATCTTTGATTTGAGGACAGCTTGGGTCAGTCTCTAGTCTTTTGTAGATACTTTGGCATATACACAAGCACACACACCCTGCAATGAGAAAAATTCCATTTATGTGGTTCTATAAAAGTCTGTAGCTGCTTTGAGCTTTAATTTCTTGAATAAAAAGATTGTTTTCTCTAATGCCGGGTTTCAGTCTAAATAAATGCTTTGTTTACTTAAATGTGTGCTTTTCAAAAACTGGTGTGATTAAAACATTAATAGGATCTTACATATAAACTAACAATCCTGTTGCTTCTTGCAGAAGATGACTGGTTGGAATTTTCCTATAGTCTAGTTTTCAGTTTCTAGTTTTGTGAGAATTAGAGGAATTTCAGGATCCTAATATAAGTTGTTATTTGATGTTTTCTTGGAACATTTTACATTCTTGGAAATACACATGAGTGAATTAATTTTTACCAAAAATTCACATAACTTTAAGTTGATGCAGGGTAGGACTTGATTCGGGTTAGTATCAAATAAAGCCAGGTTTTTAAGGGCCATCAGTGGCTTCTAGCTGAAGATGGAGTGTTGGGAAGACAACATTAGTCTCTTAGAACCTCTTACAGAGCGTTTCCAAAATGCAGTCGTCTCCCACTGCAGCTAAGGCCTGCTGCTCTGGGGACCTCCCTTGGCAGGCTCTTGGCTCTTAGAATTTCTAGCAATGGGGGCAGTGCTGCTGGCGCAGCTGGCAGCTAAGCCCAGGGAAGCAGTGATGCTTTTGCTCCCTAGTGTGCATGCATACACACCCACCCCCTAGTTTGGGATGAGAAAAGGTTAGAGTTAGATAGGCTTGAAGTTCCATGTCTAAATTTGCTGGCTCAAATTTCTTATTTTGGAATCACCTTGCCCATTAGGGAGACAATGACAGTTACAGTGACAGTTACAGAAGCAATGCCAAATCAGTAATCCCTCTGGAATTGTCTCTTTTGAAGGAGAATTATGTTTAGCCATTGATTCTTCCCTTTCTCTTCTTGTTGGCAACTTGCAGTAAGGGAGAGGGCACGGTGGCTGGGAGGCTCTACAGCACAGCCAGAGCAGCAGAAGTACTGCTCTGTAGCTGTGGTAGGTGCTAACCTGTGGGTCCAGCCGTTTAACGCATTGACTGCCACACTAGAAAAAAAATTTTTCCTTGGGTCTACTGTGTTTTATTACAGAAATAGAAGAAAAACTTCAAAAACAAAACAATCCTTTCTAATTTAATGAAAAATTTATTTTTTATTGTTTTCTCTGTGTGCGTTATATATGCAACTTGAGAAATAGTTCTCATGGCTCCCAAAGTAAAGAGACGTGTGAGTTACATGTGCTTCACGAGGCCTCAGGCTCAAAACTAGCATGAGTTAGCTACAACTCATATGACAGTTAATGTGTTAAATGTAAGCCTGTATCTAAAAAAGCATTTCCTAATGCTGTCATTGCCCAAGTAGACCTTTATTATTTAGCTGGGTCCTAACTCCCAACTAGAGAAAATCTCCTTTGCCAGAGCACAGTATGGTCAGCTGGACATGTGGATGCCATGTTTGCTCTCACAAGCCAGGGCTGTTCAGTAACATAGAGAAGAGGACACAAATAGGTGGGAATATGTTCATGGCAATTCTAGGTGGGCCTGCCACCTGAACCTTCTGGGGACAGTTAATACTCTAGGGCCTGAACTTTGTAGCAGGGCGTTTATAGGAAAAAGTGGGTTCTTTGAAGGGGTGAGCTAGCATGGCTTTACTTACTAATGGCAAGAATATGTTAGGATACTGACCCCTGCTTATAGACATGGATTTGGAAAGTTTAAAAAAAAATACGTACAGCTGTATCTTATTAGTGGGTCCATTAAACAAAAGAAGATCTTGTTTTGGATGGATTGATAGAAAATTTCTGGGTCACTTCTGAAATAGTAATTATCTGTAATACAATTTAATGAATTGTATGAGTACATTAAAATGTTTCATGTGGCTTAAAAATTATATGAGCAGAAATGCCTTTACTCATAGTCATCTGTGATGCCATTTACTAAATTAAATTTGAAAGTATACTGATATGAATGTTATTCTTTCTATATCAGTTTAGATAGCAGTTTATCTTCATATATGTAAGTTTTAGGTTTGCTTTTATTTCAGTGCATTTGTCATTGATTTTCATTAAATTATGTGAATAAATGTTTTTGTTAGATTTTAAGTTAATTATGTAAAATTCACTTCTCATAACTTTTTTAAAGCATACATCTTTGTTGATAATTCATGCATGTATTAGCATAGCCAGTTGTCCAGCTGTATGAACATTCAACCAAAGCAATCCTTTGCAGATGCTTTTACTGACTCTGCTATCAGTGCTAAAGTGAACGGTGAACACAAAGAGAAGGACCTGGAGCCCTGGGATGCAGGGGAACTCACAACCAGTGAGGAGCTGGAGGCTTTGGACAATGACGTGGTGAGTAAAATCTTTGTGATTTGTTTCATACTCTGTGGTCAGTGTGGTATGCATGTGACATCCTGTCTCTTGGTTTTAATTCAAGTGTGTTTTTGTCGTAGTGAATATGTTTAGAGCAGCAATTTTGTTGTGTAAATGGAGACTTTCTCCCAGGCAATAAATAAAAATGGTGGGGGTTTTTTTGTTGTCGTTGTTATTTTCCTTGTAAGGGTTAACCAGGAGTGCTTGTGGGTGCTCATGAATTATTTCTTTGAGATTGAAATAAATTATAATAATCAACTTATAAATTTAAATCGGAAACCATAGGAAATGCCAGTGTGTTTTGCTCTAACGCCCTGTGGGATAAGGCAGCTTAAGGAAAGTGTTGTCTTAATTGTCTGTTGACTTTACCTGGAGATGAGGTTGAAGTCAGACATTTTAGGCTTCTTGTCTGGGGAAGACAGGGTACTCATTATTAAGATAATTAGGTTACATTAGGATTAAATCATTACGTAAATTTCTTGATCTTAATTGGGATCATTCACCTCAAAAACCCGCTATTTCTAAAATACTTCTTGTCACGTATTTTTGCTTTTCTCTTAACACATCATGTATGTATTAAATACTTAGCTGGGCGCAGTGGCACACGCCTGTAGTCCCAGGTACTCAGGGGGCTGAAGGTGGGAGGATTGCTTGAGCCCAGGAGTTTGAGGTTACAGTGAGCTATGACTGCACCACTACCTTCCAGCCTGGATGATAGAGTGAGATTCTTAAAAAACAAACAAACAAAAGCGGTCCAATATGGAAAGATATTTAAGATTTATTAAAAAGCTAGTTTCAGAACAAGAAGATCCTGTTTGAATTTTTTTTTTTAAAGAGCTGATCATATTTTTATATATTCATAGAGGGTATCTGGAATTCTGCCCAAGAAACTGTTGATAGTAGTTATTTATGCACACTGGGATCGGAAGATGTTTACTTTTTTACTAGATGTCTTTTTTTATGTACTGTAGGAAATTTTTACGTAGAGCATTTTACATAGAGCATTGCTTAAGTAATTTTAAAGCCTCCATAGGCAACTGTGATTTCCTGCCTCTGTGTTAGGTCAAAGGAGTTGCTTTACTGGCAAAATTACATTATTATACCCTACTGGAGTAGCACAGGAGCACCCAAGGTTGACAAGTGAGCTTTAAAGCAAGCCTTGGTGTTGAGAGTGCCTCCATCGTTGCTTGGATGATGCTGTGTCTGCTCTGCTGGAGTGGACTTTGTGCTGGATTTCACTCCTTTTCACAAGTGAGGCTTTAACACGTTGACTGGTACTCCAGAAAAAAAAATTTTTTTCCTTGGGGCCACGGTGTTTTATTACAAAAATAGAATAAAAACTTGGGAAACAAAATGATCCTTTCTAATTTAATTTAAAAAATGTTATTTTTTCTGTGCGCAAGTTATATATACAACTTGAAAAATAGTTCACGCGGCTCCCGAGGTGAGGAGATCTGAGTTACATATGCTTCACGGGGCCCCGGGCTCAAAGCTAGTGTGAGGTAAATACAGCTCACATGGCAGTTAATATGTTAAAAGATGAGTCGAAAACATTAGAGAGATAAGTGATTAACCAGACATAAATATTCACTAGGGAAGATTCTTCCAGCTTTTGCCCTATTGGTTGATTCTCGTAGGTTAAAAGATTGCAGCCTGGCTTTCGAGAGTGGTAATTTTCTGTAGTTTCCCATAGAATTATAGAGTTATCTACACTGAGGTTTAGGGCATTGAGATCCAGAATTGATGTTGCTAAGGTCCTACAACCGCTAATGGCAAAACCAGGTCTGAAACCCAGCTCTTGTGACTTTGTCCAGTGACTGCCTGTTCGTTGTTTCACGCTGCCTTCCCTTTGAGCATACCCAGGAGGAAGAAGAGATGGCAGACACCTAGTACTATGGTCCCCCCCTTGAAATACCGGTGCGGTAGGGAAAGCTTTGGCTTCTCCCTTCCTTCCCCAAACACTGGAAGTATTTTTGGCTGTTGAAAAGCGCCCCCTGTCCTTCATAGACCTGATGATCAGTGATCTCAAGAAGGTTTCAGGTAAATACAGGTGCCTCTACCATACAGAAAGGCAGCTGGTAAGGGCCGGAGGAAGGAGAGAACCCTGATCTGAAGGCTCAAATTTTATAAAGTAACTAAAATGTTCTAAACTTTCTTAACCTCTCAAATAATTGTGTTGTGTAGTTGTTTACCAACATGAGGGGCTGATATAGAAGAAAAGGTTTTCCTTAAAACATTTTTAAAGGAAATTTTTGCCTATTTTCTGGATTTTGCTAGAGTGCTTTGTTAGGTTTTGTTAGTATAGATGTTAATTGTAACTGAATTAAAGGAGACAAATACTTTGTCATTTTGAAAAAGGGCTTCATTTTCTTCTAGTCTAATGGATGGGACCCCAATGATATGTTTCGATATAATGAAGAAAATTATGGTGTAGTGTCTACATATGATAGCAGTTTATCTTCATATACGTAAGTTTAAGAAGTTTACTTCTATTTTAGTGCACTTGTTATTGATTTTCATCAACTTAAATTATTATGTCAAATAAATGTTTCTGTCAGATTTTAAGTTAAATGATTATGTGAAAGAATTTTTTTATTATTACCGAGGCTGATACATTCCCATTAAAAGAGGGAATAGGCCAGGCACAGTGGCTCATGCCTGTAATCCCAGCACTTTGGGAGGCTGAGGTGAATGGATCGCTTGAGCTCAGGAGTTTGAGACCAGCCTGGGCAACATAGCAAGAACCTGTCTTTACAAAAAAAATAGAACAATTAGCCATGCATAGTGGTGTGTGCCTCTAGTCCTGGCTACTTGGGAGGTTGAGCCAGGAGGATCACTTGAGTCTAGGCATTCGAGGCTGTAGTGAGCTGTGATTGTGCCGCTTCTCTCCAGCCTGGGTGACAGTGTGAGACCCTGTCTCAAAAAGGGAGTGCAGAGGGGATTACCTATGGCCTATTTTTATGCTCTGAGTAAATTTAATTTTTATTTTGTTTTTTAAGTTGTGAAAAAACCCTAAATCTGAAAGGATAGAGATTACAGTGGACAGTCAGTGTAACCAGTTTTTGAGATAAATTCCTCTATGGAAAAGGTAACAGAAAAAAATTCAAATTCTGATTTATAAATTAGCAAATCACCATAACTCTTCCAGTTTTGTCAGTATTCTAAAATTTCTTAATAGTTGATTGTGACAGATAAGTAAACTATGACTTTAAAATATTCACTTTGCTTTTCTTTTCCTCATGTTTCAGGGTGCCCTTAGAAAGGGATAACTCAGAAGAATTTTTAAAACGGGAAGCAAGGGCAAACCAGTTAGCAGAAGAAATCGAATCAAGTGCCCAGTACAAAGCTCGGGTGGCCCTGGAAAATGATGATAGGAGCGAGGAAGAAAAATACACAGCAGTTCAGAGAAATTCCAGTGAACGTGAGGGGCACAGCATAAACACTAGGTATTTAAAGGAAATCATGATGCAGTATTTTGGATACACAACTCAAGGTCTGTGTGAGAAGGTGTATTATCATTATTATTATTTCCTCTTCCTTTACTGTAGCTTAGGTAGAGAATGCAAATGGAATTGGTTTAAGATTCTATTAGAGAAAAGATTATGCTAATCTTGGAAAATATTCTTTGAGAGTCAGCTCTGGAGGCAACTGGATATACAACAAGGAGCAATCCAAGGTCTTGCTGAGCTCATTAAAGAATCGTGATCAGGTGGGGGGACATGTGTACTATAATAACAGTACAGTATAATTTGCTCAATTAAAGTTGTGTTCAAAGTGTGGAACCACCCAGAGGGAACTAGCATAACCTGTGAAGTCAGAGACAGCCTCCCTGAGGAGGTGACATTTTGTGATAACATAGTAGGGTCTGTCTGGCACTCTGAGAGGAGTACAGGAGAATTTCTCACCTGGTAAAAAGCCATGTGTAGTAGAATGGCCGTGGGAGAGAACCTGTCTGGCTCAGGAAAGGGCTGGTTGTTTCATGTGTGTGGAACACGGCATCTGTGTTGGGTGCGGTGCTGGTGGTTGGTGATAGGAGCTGAGGTAGCTGAAGGTGTGTGTCACGCTTAAGAGTACCCTGTGGGCAGGGGATCGGGTGAATAAACCCTGGGACATTGAGGACTGGCTGAATCACAGAGACCGGTTAGGATATTGAAGTAGTTCACCTGTGGGAGCTTGATAATGACGTAGACGAAACCTAATGATAGAAAGGTTAGAAAAACCGGGGATGACCATGAGGTTTATTTGATAACCAAGTAAATTAATGATCGTACTGATAATGTAGATAGGAAACACGGATCAAGTTTGAGGGGAGAAATGATGCCTCTGTTTTTGCAGTTTATTGCATTTGAGAGGCCTGTAGGGTCTTTCATTTATTCATAAACGTGTTGAGAAGAACCTGCTACGTGTTGAGAATAAGAGATACATCCTAACTTGAAGGCACTTATTGCTTAGAGTCCAGTGGTTTGAACTGACACGTCCAGTGAGAGACGTTGAGACTGTGGGATTCATCAGCATTGCTGATACTACAGCCATAAAAAACCAAAGAACAGCCAGCAAGAGAAGAAATTGTAGAGAAAATAAAGTTGAGAAAGCCAAGGACAAAAAAGTTTCAAGAAGATAGACCATGATTGATAGAGTCAGCCGTAGAAAGGTCAAGTAGGATGAGGATGAACACACATCTGTTAAACTTTGGGCTTAGGAGGAGAATCTGAGGGAAGGGAAAGGCCAGAGGCTAGAGCACAGGGAAAGGTGGAGGAATGGGGCATGAGGGCGTGAGGCAGTTTGGTTTAGTGTTGATCCTTTTATAGCAAGCATCCCCTTCTGCCTAAATTACTTTAGATATGTTTCATTGGCCTGGTACGTTTAAGGATAAAATGATTTAGAGGATCTCTCATTTTCAGGGAAAATAAATATATTCCTCCTGGACAAAGAAACAGAGAAGTCATATCCTGGGGAAGTGGGAGACAGAATTCACCGCGTGTGGGCCAGCCTGCATCGGGCTCCATGCCGTCAAGATCCGCTTCTCACACTTCAGATTTCAACCTGAATTCTGGTTCAGACCAAAGAGTAGTTAATGGAGGCAAGTATTTTTAACCAAATTTGTCAATGTCATTGATGAAATACATAGTTTTCTAAATACTTAAAACAGTTTACATATTGATAAGAACCTATGATTTTTGTGGAGTGGTTTTACTTCAGCATTACTTAAAATTTGCTTTTGTGGATATCAAATTAAAGGGAAACATTGTATAAGTTATGGGCATATGCGGTATTTAGCATGACAAAATATTCATGTACTAAGATAAAGTGATAAATTTAATCCAAGGACATTCACCTGGCCAAAAAACACTCCACATATAAAGAAATTGGAAACTTTGGATAGGTTCTCAATTTTAAAGACGATGATAAAATTACTTAGACATAATTTATATGGAAAATTCTAATCCATATGAAACACTCAGTAGTTAGTATAGATTCCTTTTCATTAACTGTTTATATATTCGCCTTACTTCAAGAAATAATTTGAGGTAACTTATAGTACAAGACATGACCAAGAGTCAATGTGAAGAAAGTGGTAAGAGAAAGAAAGGTGCATACAAAACAACAAAAACGGCTGGATGCTGTGGCTCATGCCCTTAGTCCTAGCACTTTGGGAGGCTAAGGTGGGAGGATTGCTTGAGGCCTGGAGTTCAAGACCAGCCGTGAGACCCCTGTTTCTACAAAAAAAAGCGAAATTAGCCGGGCGTGGTGACACAAGCCTATAGTCCCTGCTACTAGGGAGGCTGAGGCAGGAGGATCACTTGAGCCCAGGAGTTTGTGGTTGCAGTGAGCTGTGATAACACTGCCAGTGCGTTCTAGCCCGGGTGACAGAGTGATACCCTATCTCAAAAACAACTACTACTCTTGGTCTAAAAGTGGATGTTATAGTTAAGCAACTTAAGTAAAACAAACTTGAGTCTTAGTAGGAAGACACTCTACTTCTAAATCTAGGTTGATTATCAATCATAAGTTATGAGTTTTTTATATAAGTCAAGGATACTGAAGAGAAGTACTATGAATGGTATGAAAATATGGTAATTAATAATAGCAGTAGCATGTTACTAAGGGGAAAGAGTGGACATTTAATTTTAGGTATTTAAGATTGGAAAATTAGATAAAAATAGAGAACACTTAAGTTTCCAATTTCATTTGTTTTCTTTGAGTCTCTTCTCCAGAATTCCTCTCCAAATGAACACTCTTGAGTATTTTCTGTACTTAGTATTGGGGGTGAAATTTCTTTGCTCACTGAGTAAAGATTTTTAGTTGTTCATAAACAGAATTTTCAAAGTAAAAATCCTGAAGGGGGCTGGGAAATGTATGATACTCAAGTGTGTGGAACCCTGTGGAGAGGAGACCTGGACTGTTTGCTAAGATTCAGGTAAGTGACTCATAATATTAAATGTTAGCTATATTTTGACTTGTGCATATTCACAAGTACCAGTTTAATTGGTGATGACTGCTTTGTAGTTACATTGTTTATTAAGCAGTCTCTTAGATAAATGTTTAACTGCATAAATTATTTAGAAGGTCCCCCCTTTTCTAATTTAATGAGATTGGGTTTTTTTGAAAGAGCAAGGAATATTAACCTTTGTTACTCCTGTGACTCTAGAAAATAATAGAAATAATGTTTATTTCTACTTAAATGGGACTTGCTTAATGAGATTGCCAACTGAACCTTAGGTTCAAATATAAACTTGATGAAAATCATAGATGATTGTAAGGAACCAGCATTTCTAATTGGATATAATAGCTGTTGCTTTTATTTTCATTATGTTTCAAAGCTAAAATTAATACAGTAAATAATCTTATTCCTGAGTAGGAATTACTGTGATTTATTGTGTGAAATTATCTAGTGTATGTTGTTTCTTTTAACAATTGGTTACTGAGAAACATTTATAGAAGCAGGATTGATAGGCAAAGTCCTAACTGTCTTCTTCAGTAGTATGTGTAGATCCTAATTAACCCTTTGGGAACGTGTATTCATTTAAATGGACTTAATTTTAAGGAGGTTAAAGTAAAATGTGAATTTATGTCAGTTAAGTTATGCTAAAACTTATCACAAATCAAATGACTGTCCTCAAAGGGTTAAATGTACAAGAAATCATTTTTGTCATTTTACTTTTTTTTCTGTTTACTTTTTTCCCTCATTTTTTTCTTTAGTTTTTATACTTTCCTTCATATCATTTGTTCTGTCAGGTGTTCCCTGGCCATCGCCTTGCCCATCTCCTTCCTCTCGCCCACCTTCTCGCTACCAGTCAGGTCCCAACTCTCTTCCACCTCGGGCAGCCACCCCTACACGGCCGCCCTCCAGGCCCCCCTCGCGGCCATCCAGACCCCCGTCTCACCCCTCTGCTCATGGTTCTCCAGCTCCTGTCTCTACTATGCCTAAACGCATGTCTTCAGAAGGTACAATACCACAATTTGTTCATGTTTTTGTTTGTCTTTGTTTAACTCCTATGTGAGTTTATAATTACAAAGTAGTTTCCTCTTCATTATTTAATAACCTATAATTTCCGTGTTTTAACTTTAGTTTATTAAAACTATTTCTATTAACCTTTTGTTCATTGAGAAAAAATTGATAAATGCTGTGTGAAGCTATGAACTATCCTGAATTGTACTAAAGGAGGTTTATCTCTGCCTCATAATGATGCTCCTTTATAGCCCTGGAAAACCTGGAAATGCCCCATGGCCTTCTCCTTCCTGGTTCACATAGTATACTGTGGTTAATGGTAAATGAACGTAGCTTCTTCACCCAGTCTTGGATTTTTGTAGAACCCATTGTTTTACAGCTCCTTGGCCGAGGTCTTAGTGAACCTTCCTCTTGGCCACAGGCAGGAATGGTGTTTTAAGGGCTTTTTGAGAGCGGCGTCTCATGTAGCTGCCTTTGCATGTCTGCCCTTAGATTTCAATACCGTTTGTTTGTTAGCATGCCCAAAGGATTCTAAATTTAATTGAGTAATTTTTAAAAGTCAGCTTTGCAATATTATACGGTGAAACACTGCTTTAATCTGGGAGAAGTCCTTGATCTAAGATAAAAGTATTGATAAAAACTAGGTATGAATTACAATATTTAGGTATTTATTTTCCCTTGTCCAAAATAAGAATAAAATTCTGTAATTCTTATTTAATATTTGATGCTCGATCTGCCATTACTACATATCAGATACACAGATGTTGTAGAAATGTAACATCCTAATTTAAATGCCATGCATAAATTAAAGGTGTGTTTTCTGAATGATAATATCCTTTTAATATTTGTTTAGAATATTTGTGTTAAAATTTTTATCTGATTTGTTCATTAAGATCACAGTTGATATAACTTAAATTAGGGCCAATAAAGCTTTCTGCATAAAGTGCTTCCCTGGCTACTTTTAAATAAATTGTTGCCATCTAGGCAGGCAGGTCATGACCTTGACTAAAGTGTCTAACTTTGAACAGCAAGTTTCACTGATTTTCAAGGTGACTTCTTTACTCAAAAGTGCCTCTAATAGTGGCCACTAAATGCAAAATTAAGTTCTGTTGAAATATTTCTTACAGTCCATCATTTGAATAAGTGATATTTATATAATGAGAATGGTATTAGAGAAAACGTGATCAATAATACTGAACATCTTTACTACATTAAGATGTAAGAACTGCCCATGGACTATTGCCATAGAAATGTACTCTCTGCGTTATTTGGGAATGTTGGATTATCTCCAGTTGAAAATTATAATACTTGCATTCTTTTAAACATTATATCCATGATTAAATTCCTATTGGGAACACAAATTTGAAGTTGTAAAGAGTTTGGCGGCAGAGTGGGGGTGAGGAGCCTTAGCTTTGCCGTTGAGAATATTTTTGCTGAGCGTTAGCACCATCAGGCTTTTGTGGTGAGAACCGTTCTATCCACTGTTGTCACTTGATGGTTTGGTCTAATGCACAGTACACTGCTTTACAAAGAGAAATCACTAATGGGGTAGCAGATTCAGTGATGTAGAATTTTGACACTTCACATAGTACAAATTTCTTCCCCAGATGTTATGTTGGTATTTCAAGTCATGCATTAATAGAATTTTCAGTTCACATCCTGTTAAATCTAAGAAACTGCTTACAGTTGAGGACTGTTTTGAAGAGGTAGATAAACCAAGATTTTGGAGACATTTAAGAAGGGTATATGTACATACATTTCAGTAATACCAGGGATGTATAGTATAGGGATTTATAGTCTTTGGTGTAAAAATTTATTTTTTCTAACTATAGAAGTAATATATTCTGGACAATTCAGGGGGGAAATGGTAAAGTAAAAATTATTTCATCAGGTAGCTACAACTTCTATTAACACTTATTTTATTTCTTTATTTTTATATGCCTACAAATAATATACATAGATGAAACAGATTGCTACAATTCTTTCAAGAGCTGTGACATCTTACTGTTTGAATTCTTACCACGAACTTTATCCCTCCCTTTCTTTAAAAACAAAGGGAAAGAAAATTTATTTATAAAACTTTGGGCATTCCACAGTATAATTCTGAAAGAGTTAGTATGCCTCCTCCAAATATAATATATATATATTTATATATATATATATATATATATATGGCTTTTTCTTCTTTAAAAGCAAGGAGAAACTGTAGAGTGAATGGGAGAAAGAGAACGCGCGCGCGCGCGCGTGTGTGTGTGTGTGTGTGTGTATTTAGCAGAAAAGTAATACTGATGGACAGAGGGGCATTTATATGATGTGCACTGTTCCTTTCTTAGGACCTCCAAGGATGTCCCCAAAGGCCCAGCGACACCCTCGAAATCACAGAGTTTCTGCTGGGAGGGGTTCCATTTCCAGTGGCCTAGAATTTGTATCCCACAACCCACCAAATGAAGCAGCTACTCCTCCAGCGGCAAGGACCAGCCCCTCAGGGGGAACATGGTCATCAGTGGTCAGTGGGGGTAGGTAATACTTGGACATGATGACAGTGTGCATTTTTGTAATTATTACTAGTTGTAAAAACTGAGCTTAAGTTCTGTTTGAGGAAGTGTAAGCATATATATATTAAAAATAGTGGAATAACCAGAAATTGGGAAACATACATTTTTATTCCGGGCTCCACCATTTATTCATCCTATATTAAGGCAAATAATGCAGTCATTCTGAATTTTAATTTTCTCAATGAGTAAAGTAATTCTTGCCTAGTCTACTTTATGGGCTTTTGATGAGATTCCTATAAGGTTCATAAATATGAATATACTTTGTAGTTTTATAAAGTACCACTCTAAGGCAAATACAGCATGTAACACTATTTGGAGGGACTGTATTTCCTATCTTTTTAAAAAACTTTGTTCATTGATTCATTCCATAAGTATTTATTTTGGGCTTACAGTGTAGTGTGTTTTTTATAGCATCTGTATATGGTACTAATTCCTGACTATATTTCCCTTATAAGGAATATCAAACACAAATGAGGGGCCCAAGTTTTATCTGTGATTAGCCTGAGGAATATGCTGTCAGCAGGTATAAAAGTATGAAAATTATACTTTTATAAGATTTTATGATTAGGCTAAGACTGTTTTTGCTACTTTGTCAATCAGTACTTAATGCTTTGCTCCCATAATAAGAGCTAGAACATCCAATTAATATTTTTTTATTGGTCCGCAAAACCTGTAAAAGAAACAAGGTCTTGAAGCTTAAGCAAAAAAATTATCCAGTTCTGTTAAATGTCTGTTTTTAGTTGATATACGCTGTCTGCTCAGCTTCATGTAATGTACAGTCATGTAATTGTACTATAAATTCCTTTGTATTTTGTATTTTCTTCCTTAGGCTTCAATTATTTTAAGTCTAACAAAAATTAGAAATTAAAAAAAATCTTCAGCTGTTCCATTAATCTTTTGACATTACCCAAATGTTCTGGGTACAACCTTTGAGAGTAACAACATGATTAGAAGCAAAAGAGGGAAAATAAAGTTGTCAGAGATACACCCAGAAGAGTGTCATGGGTTTGCTCTTTATACTAGTTGGAAAAATGACAATTGTTGTATAATAGTTTTCTTCTGTGACCATTGTGGCTTATGAAGAAACAAAACGTTACAATGAAGTATCCTGAACTATTTTCTCTAAACCTTTAAATTTGAGCTCTGCAGATGGGTTTATAATAGTATATGAAACCTATTAGATACTTGTTTTGGAATATCAACCCGTTTGTATTCTCCTTTTGGTTAAATTGGGTCCCTATTTGCTTACTTAGTACAGGGGATCTTGATGTTGCAAGAAAGAGCCCACAGGATGGGCTACAAGGTGCCAAAAGGTGTTTTAGTGTATGATTGGAATGGGGAAGGGGTAAGCCTACTACTTAGGGATCTCCTCCTGCCAGTGTTTTAAGAGAAACAATCAGTTTAATCAGTTCAACTTTTTAGTACAGAATGTGTTTATTTTAAAAAATGGCATTTATCCTGCCTTAGGGAAGCTGTTTTCCAACTTGATTCAAAATTCTACCTTTTATTTTTTGATTTTTTTTTTTTTTCGAGACAGAGTCTCAACTCTGTTGCCCGGGCTAGAGTGCCGTGGCATCAGCCTAGCTCACAGCAACCTCAAGTGATCCTCCTGCCTCAGCCTCCCCAGTAGCTGGGACTACAGGCATGCGCCACCATGCCCGGCTAATTTTTTTTTCTATATATTTTTAGTTGTCCAGCTAATTTCTTTCTATTTTTTTTAGTAGAGACGGGGTCTTGCTCTTGCTCAGGCTGGTCTCGAACTCCTGAGCTCAAACAATCCGCCTGCCTCAGCCTCCCAAAAATTCTACCTTTTAGAATGAACACGTGTAGTTGGGAGGAAAAACCATAGTTGTGCTTATATGTTGCTATTGTTCTTCAGATACTTGTGTTCCTGATTACCACTAATCCCAAGACTTTGGAAAAGAAAACAGGGTGATGGGGCCAGGTGCAGTGGCTCACACCTGTAATCCCAGTACTTTGGGAGGCTGAGGCGGGAGGACCACCTGAGCCCAGGAGATTGAGGTTGCAGTGAGCTATGGATGACACCACTGCACTCTAGCCTGGGCAACAGAGTGAGACCTTGTCTTAAAAAAGAAAGAAAGAAAGAAAACAGGACGATGTATGTATAAAGGGGTAAGGGGGTTGAAGAGGATTTTTTTTTTTTTTTTTTTTTTTTTTGAGGAGAAACAGAATCTCTTTTGCTCAGGCTGGAGAGTAGTGACACGATCACAGCTCACTGCAACCTTAAACTCCTAGGCTCAAGCAATCTTCCCACCTTGGCCTCCCAAAGTGCTGGGATTACAAGCATGAACCACTATGGCTGGTCATATTTTATCTAGATCTACAGAGAAGCCTCTTTGAGGAAGTGACGTTTGAGCCGAGAATGTAATAAATACATTTTTCCTTTTTTCTAGTTCCAAGATTATCCCCTAAAACTCACAGACCCAGGTCACCCAGACAAAACAATATTGGAAATACTCCCAGTGGGCCAGTTCTTGCTTCTCCCCAAGCTGGAATTATTCCGACTGAAGCCGTTGCCATGCCTGTTCCAGCTGCATCTCCTACACCTGCTAGTCCTGCATCTAACAGAGCGGTTACTCCATCTATTGAGGGTATGTAAGAAAGGGCTTGTAGATCCATCATGTCGTTTGTGAAGTTGAGAATTAGAGGTTGACGTTATATTAAAATTTTTTATGTTGTTTTTATTCATAGGTAGATATTTTGAATGCACATTTAAAATTCTATGTAAATGAGTTAATTATTTAAGTAATACCACTAATTTAATATATATTATGTCAGCTGTTATGAAAATTAACATTCCTGGGTATCAAATACCTATATAAATAAAATTATTCGTGTTTCATATGATGTCTGCAAAGGAAAAAGACCTCTGTTTAAATGAAAAATATTCCTTTCCAGAAACATAGGAAATTAAAATTATTATTCAGTGTTTGCCCATTTTTCTTTTCTAACCTCTAACTGAATTTTTTAAAAAATACTTTTCTAGCTAAAGATTCCAGGCTTCAAGATCAGAGGCAGAACTCTCCTGCAGGGAATAAAGAAAATATTAAGCCCAGTGAAACATCACCTAGCTTCTCAAAAGCTGAAAATAAAGGTTAGCGTTTTTAAGAGTCTTTAGGCGTAACTGTAGAAATAAGAGGGAGTATGGCTAATTTCATGCCCAATACAGAATATTTTTTGTTCAACACTTTTTCTTAGTATTATGTATGTATAAATGCATAGTTTGACAAATGCCAAAATCCAAAATTAGTATTTGAAGTTGTTATTCTTTTGATAGTACATCTTATTATCATTTCCAATATCCCATATTAAAAGAGTCTTAAGTTTAGAAATACTTCTGTATCTGACAGTTCTTAATTTTACAGGTATATCACCAATTGTTTCTGAACATAGAAAACAGATTGATGATTTAAAGAAATTTAAGAACGATTTTAGGGTAAGTATTGTATGGACTAATGAATTAAGATTTAAAAAAATAATAAACATTACTAAGGATTTTCATATCAGTTTACAAAAGGGCACTATATATATATACACTCAAACATTGAATCATTTGTAGAAAGCTAACCTTTCTTAAAGTTGTCTTTGCCTGTCCTTTAAGTGGGATAACTGAAATCAGGAGGTTTGGTAACAACAATGTCAGTATCAAGTGAAAGAGAGTATAATCCTCATAATCGAAGCTACCATAACATAGTTTATTATTCGATGTTCATTTGATTACTTTGTTCAATGAAGCTCGATTTTAGTAGCGCAAGACCAAGTCATTAATTATCTGGTGGTGGCAAGTGGAAGATGCGCTAGACTCTGGTGTTCTGAGGTGGCTGCAGGTTAAGACTTTGTGCACACATGGATTGTGGTACAAATCTTTCTGTGATACATCATTTGTCTCTCAAGATAGGCTTTGCCGAACATCTCTTCTTGATGACTGTTTCATTTTTTTTTTGCTTATATTTACTATAATAACATAGATATCAAGGTTGACTTTGAGACCGACTCAAATCTTTGTAAAACTTAGTTTCTTACAGGTGAAAAATCTGATTATCAGCTTTTTTTTCAAAGTAGATGAGTGAGTAAAAGGCAAAAGGCAGGCCACACATGGTGGCATGTGTCTGTAATGCCAACTACCAGGAAGGTGAGTGAGGTGGGAGGATCAAGGTTACAGTGAGATATGATTGTGCCACCGCACTCCAGCCTGGGTGACAGAATGAGACCTTGTCTTTAAAAATAAATAAATAAAAGGGCAAAAGTCATCTTTTTCCCAGTGTTTTAATTTTCTAAAATTTAATAATTTCTTTGCTAATAGCTTCATTCTTGACTTACTGGCAACATTCAAAATATTACATACTATTTAGAACTTTTGCACATATATATCTGTTCAGCTTCAGTGCTGTTAACGGTTATTGTAAATTGTAATTTGTTTAGCAATAGTTACATATAAAAGACACACATAATGATGAATGATCACGTGCCCGCTCCCCTGCTGAGTAAGTCAAGCGTTCCAGCATAATTAACCCCCTCTTGTGTGCTTGCCCCACCTCAGCTGCTTCCTCCTCTTCCTTTTTGGAAGAAAGAGTTGCTTTCCTGTTCAATTCTTCATACTTACACTGCATATGAATAGATCCCTAAGCAATAGATAGATTTTGCATAATCTTAAAGTATGCTGTAAATGATGTCATGCTGTAGGTATTCTTGCCCACTTGGTTTTTTGCCTCAGCATTCCTTGTTTTTTTTTTAAACATTCAGTCCCTCTTAGAATACACTGACATTGAATTTATTACATAATGAAGGAAAAAATATTTTTACTTTGAAACATATGTGTTAGCACAGTTTTGTAACAGCTTTATTGAGATATAATTCTACCATTTAAAGTGTACAATTCAGTGGCTTAGTATATTCACAGCTTTGTGCAACCATCACCACAATCGATTTTAAAACATTGTCCTCACCCCAAAAGAATGCATTCTCCATTTGCCTCCATCCCTTTCCCTCTGTACCCAGCCCTAAGCAACCACTAATCTACGGATTAGTCTCCATGGATTTGCCTGTTCCGGACATTTCATATGGATAGCATAATACAGTATGTGGCCTTTTATGACTGGCTTCTTTCACTTAGCATAATGTTTTCAACATTCATCCATGTTGGAGCATACATCAGTACTTCATTTCTTTTCTTGGCTGAATGAGATTCAGTTATATGGATAATAACACATTTTGTTTATCCATCAGTTGGTGGTTGTTTGGGTTGTTCCCACCTTTTAACTGTTATGAGTAATGCCACTGTGAACAGTAGTGTACAATATTTCTGTGATCATGTGTTTTCATTTCTCTTTTGTACCTTCCTGGGAGTAGAATTTTTGGATTGTGTGGTAACTTTGTGTTTACCTTTCTGAGGAATTGCCACGCTGTTTGCCAAGGCAGCTGCACTGTTTTACATTTCCACCAGCAGTGCATAAGGTTCCTGTTTCTCCACATCCTTGACAACACTTGTTATTATCTGTCTTTTTTGATTATAGTCATCCTTATGGGTGTGGAGCGATAATCTCATCACAGTTTGGGGTTTTTTTGTTTGTTTTTTGAGACAGGGTCTTGTTCTGTCTTCCAGGCTAGAGTGCAGTGGTGTCCTCATAGCTCACTGCAGCCTCAAACTCCTGGGCTTGAGTGATCCTCCTGCCTCAGCCTCCCGAGTAGCTGGGAATACAGGCGCATGCCACCACGCCTGGCTAATTTTTCTTTTCTTTTTAGGGACAGGGTCTTGTACTTGCTCAGGCTGGTCTTGAACTCCTGGCCTCAAGTGATGCTCTGGTCTTGGACTCCCAAAGTGCTAGGATTCTATAGGTTTTATCTTTCACTGTATTATCCCTTGAAGCACAAACATTTTTAATTTTGATACAGGCAGATTTATCTGATTTAGTTGCTCGTGCTTATTTATAATTCACACATAATAATTATGCATATTTATGGGGTCCAAATTCATTCTTTTGCATATAGGTAGCTAATTGTTGTCCCAGCACCATCTGACTATTCTTTCCACCACTGAATTTTCTTCACGTGCTGGTCGAAATCAGTTGACTGCGAGTGTGAGAGTTGATTGCGGCACTCTAACATCTCCTCCGTTCATTGGAATGTCTGTCCGTGCACCAGTCCAGTACTGTCTGGATTAGAGTTACTGTATTTAAAAGGGCTGTACTTTTTGATTTAATAGAAGATATTTTGGCTAGCTCATTAGTTCACAACTTTTGTAAATTTTCATTAATACTCGACTTTTAAATTCCAGGTAGGAGCAACGTTAAAAATCTATGTCTTTAGAACTTTTAGTCTTATTACTTTTGGGAGCCTGAATAATCAAATGTATTATTAAGTGTCTTATGAATAACTCCCTGGTTAATAAGTGAATACTAGAAAGCAAAGAAATGGTTTTTAAAAAATGTTTGAGGAGGAGCTTTATAATTGTTCTCTTTACATAAACTAATGTTGATATTCACTTAGGATTATTACATATTTCCTACGTACCAGGCACTGTTCTAAATGCTTATGTGTTAAATCTTTTATTGTCCTATCTGAAGCAAGTTTTGTTTTTATCTACAGTATGTATTAGGAAACTGAGGCAAAAAGAAGTTAAATAGGGCTGGGCAAGGTGGTTCATGCCTGTAATCCTAGCACTCTGGGAGGCCAAGGTGGGAGGATCACTTGAGCTGAGGAGTTTGAGACCAGCCTGAGCAAGAGCGAGACCCCATCTCTGCAAAAAATAGAAAAATTAGCCACACGTGGTGGTGTGCGCCTGTAGTCCTAGCTGCTTGGGAGGCTGAGGCAGGAGGACCACTTGAGCCCAGCAGTTTGAGGTTGCCATGAGCTATGATGATGCCACTGCACTCTAGCTGGTGTGACAGAATAAAATTCTGTCTCCAAAAAAAGGTAAAATGTTATAATTTAAATATTTAAAAAGTTGAATGTTATAATTTGCCCATGGTCATATGGCTAGTAAACGACAGACCTGGCATGTGGTGTTTAAGCTTCTAAATGCTTCGAGCGGTAACTAGTGCATAGTACGTAGTTCAGAGAGTGAATCATCAGTGCCTCCCTCATGACGTGCACGTCGCCCTGAACTGCATTTGTTCACAGAAATCTCTGGTCTTTTATTGAGACTGAAATAAGAATACTTTGTGGGTTTCGTTCCCCAGCCGCCCACCCCACATATATACCTTTTTCCTTGAGAGCCATCTACAGGCTCTAATATAGCTATGTGCACAGTGCTGGTAGCTTTGTTTGTATAAGAATTGCCAGTGATTTGATCTGTTACGGGTTAACGGTGTGGGTTTTAGAGGTTAATAGACCCGAGTTTGAATTTTGGCCTCCGTACACCATGTGTATAGCATTGCCGCCTGTTATCTACTTCCGCTAAGCCCAAACGGGATAATCGCAGAGCCTGCTTCCTAGCGTTCCTGTGAGAGCTAAATGAGATACTGCCTGTAAAGTGTTTATTGTAGTGCCTGGCACATAGTATGTAGTCAGTACGTGTTAATTCTTATTACCAAAATATAGATGACCCTACATTGTACTGGCTGTCAACATTTTCTTGTTCTTTGAATCATATAAGAATCTCAGTATTCCACTGAACACACAGGGGCTTACGCCTGTAGTCCTAGCACTTTGGAAGGCTGAGGTGGAAGGTGACACTCCCATTTAGAAGCCTTCCGTTTGTATAGGTTGCTTTTTCTATAGGATTTCATAGCTTTACCGCATCTTGTTAATCATCTGATCTCATTCAGATGGCAAGTGTAGGAGGATGGGAACTATTTCATATTTTCTATACCAGCAGGTGCAATTTCTGACATGTGGTAGGTGCTCAGTAAATACTGAGTTTTTGAGGCCTAAGACATTTGAGTGCTTTGATAACTATGGTTGTGTTGTATAGATACTGTTATCATTGCCTTACAGTAAAAACCTTGCTCTTAAATTATGAAAAAAGCCTTATTCAAAACATTTCATACCTACAGATATTATTACTTTGCTTGTGCTTATGGCAAAAATTACTAGAGTATTTCAAAATATTTTAAGTGTAATTGTGGTATAATTGTTTCCTTTAGTTACAGCCAAGTTCTACTTCTGAATCTATGGATCAAGTATTAAACAAAACTAGAGATGGAGAAAAATCAAGAGATATGATCAAAGACAAAATTGAACCAAGTGCTAAGGATTCTTTCATTGAAAATAGCAGCAGCAACTGTACCAGCGGCAGCAGCAAGCCGAATAGCCCCAGCATTTCCCCTTCAGTACTTAGTAACACGGAGCACAAGAGGGGACCTGAGGTCACATCCCAAGGGGTTCAGACTTCCAGTCCAGCATGTAAGCAAGAGAAAGATGATAAAGAAGAGAAGAAAGATGCAGCTGAGTGAGTAAACCTGGAACTTAGCACGTCCTGTTACTCAGTTAACTTTTTTTTTTTTAAAGGTGGTCAGGTCCTTCAAGCTCAGTCTTTCTCGACTCTTAGATTGCTTTATACGTAGCCCTTAATTTACAAATAGCTGGTCTAAACAAATAGCATCTTAAGTAAATTAGGTTATTATGCCCTGCACTGCTCTTTCCCCCACCCCATTTTTGTACCCCAGGGCAAGAAAACTAGGCATAAATTAAGAAAAGTTTTTCTGTAAATGTATTGGAGTTGAAAAATTACTAGTATTTGGGACCTAGCTCCCCAGACTCCAGTCAGTAGCCATCCCACCCCAGTGGTCACCCTAGCTGCTAGGACTTAGAACTGCTACTGCCAAGAAGAGAGAGAAGCATCTGGTGCTCTTACTTGGAATTCAAAGTGTTTTCCATCAGAAACAATGTTTTTTAGTTAATGTTTAGATTTTTAAAATAGACTTAATTCTGCACATCCAATATGTTATCAATTAAATGGGCTTTTGTGGGCTAACCTCAGAGTTTAACCACCATTGATTTATGTGTTCTGGGTACCAAACAACCCAGTTACAGCTGAACTTTTAGAATGCAGCCTACTGATAAATTGGGGGCCGCTTATGCTCAATTTGAGGCAAACATTTTTATTAGAGCCATGATTTTTTCCCCAGGTATGTCATGTGGAAAATACCTTGTCACATAAAAATTACTGCATGCTAGGGAATTGGTATATTAAGGTTTGTTAAGGATATTTTGTAAGGAGCTGCTGTCTTTTCAAGTATTTGTTGATTGCCTTTGAGAGACACAATGGTGTATTACTCAGACTTTTTAAAAGAAAATTGTCCTTCTATGGCAATTTCTTTATGAGATTAAGGAATGGGCAATATAAATGTGTGTTTTAATAAAGAGGATTATTAATGATCTTCTAGTAAGAATAGTTTAAATATAGTAGCAGTTTTTTAAAAATTGTCAGCTATGGAAGATTTAAGAGAAATATAAGTGCCATGCAGATTTCACTGGCCTTTGTATTTTTTTCTGGTTTAGGCAAGTTAGGAAATCAACACTGAATCCCAATGCAAAAGAGTTCAACCCACGTTCCTTTTCTCAGGTAAGTTTATCACTTTCTTTGAGGTAACCTAGTCTCTGAAAAAAAAAATTTATTATAATTGGTAACATTCCTTCTTCCATACCTGTCATCTAAATTCAGTTGTATGGTAAAAACAATTTTATTTTTCTTGTATGGTCATTAATAAATATTTTCTAGCCATAAAAAAGATCCTTGTTTTATTATCAATTAGATTTGATCTTGGGGAAGTCTTTGAATTTTTTTAACTCGGAAAGTGAAGATGTTTGGCAAGCTAGGCTGTGAGGTTTATAGATATGCCCTCTGCATCTGAGGGTTTTGCATCCTTGGATTCAACCAACCATACTCTGAAAATGTAGTTAGGGCCGGGCGAAGTGGTCCACACCTATAATCGTAAGCACTTTGGGAGGCCAACACAGGAGGTGATGTGGGAGGATCGCTGGAGGCCAGGAGTTCAAGACCAGCTTGAGCAAGAGTGAAACCCCGTCGCTACAAAAAAAATAGAGAAATTAACTGGGCGTGGTGGTGCATACCTGTAGTCCCAGCTACTTGGGACGCTGAGGTAGGAGGATCGCTTGAGCCGAGGAGTTGGAGGTTGCAGTGAGGTATAATGATGCCTCTGCACTCTAGCCTGGGTTGACAGAGCGAGATTCTGTCTCTAAATAAAAAATGAAGAAAATGTAGTTAGGCCTATGAGCCTGTGACAGTTGTGTCTGTACTGAACATGTACAGACTTTTCCCTTGTCATCATTTCACCACAATACAGTGTAACAACTATTTACATAGCATTGACATTATGTTAGTATTATGTGTAATCTAGAGATGATTTAAAAGTATACGGGAGGATATATGTAGGTTAAAAACACTTTTCTCCAGTTCCTTAAACATCACTGCCACTATTGTAAATAATAATATTTTTTAATTGGCAAATTTTGCTTTGTTTCTAGAAAAGCATTTTCCTTTTATTCAAAACATGAAAACATATTTTCTGTTTTTTTTCAATAAAAGGGACTAGTTAAAAGTGAGTAAAACTTAGACTGGGAAAATCAGTCTTCAAATTACAATAATAGTTAACTTGTTACCTTGAGATAGTTGAGTTTTATTTTTGTTTTTGTAGCCAAAGCCTTCTACCACCCCAACTTCACCTCGGCCTCAAGCACAGCCTAGCCCATCTATGGTGGGTCATCAACAGCCAACTCCAGTTTATACTCAGCCTGTTTGTTTTGCACCAAATATGATGTATCCAGTCCCAGTGAGCCCAGGCGTGCAAGTAAGTCATAGAATTTGATGTTTACCTATCTTCCCCAATCATTTATATTTGATACAAGCACTTTTCCGCTTGCAGTGACTTGAGGGTGTGACGGTATACAGAGGTATTTGAGAGAGGGAGGCATGCGGTGTTTTTGTGTGTTGTTGGTGTAAGGATCTAAATCTGAGAATATTTTCTGGTGAGAAAGCTGATTTAGATTTACTGTAGTTTGGGTTTGTCCTTTTAGCTGTTGGTATGATTTTGTTTTTTAATGATTCATACAGAATCAGGAAACCTTCTCATAGCTAGCTCTCTAGCAATATAAGCAATATCAAACTAAGAGATAGCGATAGAATACCTCTTATTATAAGAGCCTAACATTAATGTGTATATTTTTAATTCCCTCTAGCCTTTATACCCAATACCCATGACGCCCATGCCCGTGAATCAAGCCAAGACATATAGAGCAGGTAAAGGTGAGAATAATCCTGCCTGTATGTGTGCTCATAGCCTGCATGCTGCATGAATTAAGTAACTCAGTTTATGAGGAATAAATAGGCCAGGTCAGTGTAATCCCAGCACTTCGGGAGGCTGAGGTGGGAAGACTGCTTGAGGCCAGGAGTTGAAGACCAGCTTGAGCAACATAGTGAGACCCCTGCCTCTCCAAAAAATAAAAATAAAAAATGGGAAGAATTGAATTCTGAAGTTTTCAATCTGAAATCTGAATTTAAAGTTGAGGTGAAACTTTAAGAAAAAAAAGCTTTGCTAAATTAGTTTTACTAGATTGTTGATCTTGCTTTACTCTAACCTACAGTTACTTCCCCAATTCCAGAATTTCTTTTGAAACAAAGGGGGGGCAGCTCACTTCAGAAAGCAATGTCAAAATTCTATTAGAGGGATATTTCCTTATCTTTAAAATGAGGGAGTTATGTAATCTAGTGGCATAAACTTGATTACACCTGTGGGGTTAAAGAGATTTCGTAGATAAAAACACATTTATCTTATTTTTTTTAATTTTCTTTTTTAATTTTTTATTTCTATCTTCCTTTTTAATCTTTCTGCCACCCGTTAATCTGCTTCATAAAACACATTTATCTTAAAAAGAAGTCTTTTAATGTCGGAAAATGCCGAATTATTCCCTCTTTGCCAGTTAATTTAGAGCAATTAATTGCTATCATTTTATTGAGAAACAATAAGAAGTAGAATAATTTATATAGAAAAGACATTTCTCAGTGCCTAGTAATTATCCATTTGAAATAAAAATTTACTTTCTCAAATTAATAAGATTTCCTCGTTTTTTTTGAAGTAATTGTGATTTTGTGATTTTGTGGATGCCAACTAAAACTTTTTTTCTTGTAAATATGTTTTTTTCTTTGTCTTAGAATGCTTGAACCTGTTGAAAGAACTCTGTCATAGATACTGTAAAGTAATCCTTGTAATCTAGTTATAGAGATTAATCTAGGCATGGGGGAGGGGAGGGGGGGAAAAAGGAAAAAAAACCCAAATCAATAAGCTATTATATTTTTTACACCTCTTTCTAGTTCCCCTTCTTCCCCCCCCCCCCACGCTATTGCTTTATGGCAAAAAAAAAAAAAAAAATATATATATATATATATATCAATTGTTAGAAAGTATGTTCCCCATTCTAGAATTGTCTGTTTTCTTTTTGCGATACCATTGATTATATTCAGATTCAACTTTGTGGGGCGGCAGTAAACAAATACTGAACAGTTCTGTGTGCTCTGTCTTGTATCACACAGGAGGGCACGCAATATATATCCTACTTCTAGTTATAGTAAGATTGGTTAAGGGCTCAAGTGGTGATACCACCATTCCCCATTCCACCTCCCCCATTAAAAAGTTTTCTATTAATCATTTATCTAATTCATTATTAATTTAATGCATAACATCATTTTTTAAATTAGGGCTGGTTCTCAAATTTTAGTGTGCATCAGAGTTACTTAGGAAGAGCTTAAAAACACAAGATTGTTTGACACCATCTCCAGAGTTTCTGATGCAGTACATTTGGGGCATACCCTGAGAATTTGCATTTCTAGTGTGATTTATAAACCCAGTTTCCAAGTCATGCTGCTGATCCAGGACCATACTTTGAAAACCTCTATAATTAGCAGTTTGAAAATGGTGATTTCTGAGTTCCTAGCATTTGTTTTTTTCTTCTCCATTTATTAGAGTCATTCTGTAAAGGATTGTTCTTTTCAGCTAGGGCATTTGGTTATCCTGAAATCATTTGTATAGGGTAGGCAGGATACATTCTCAATTCATTCCAGTTTTCAGAGTGAGAATTTGGTGCCCTTGTCCCTTCCCAGTAGTGCCAGTGAAGTTTTGTTTTTTTAAAAGAGTGTGTCTTTTCCTCTGTCACTCTCTCATTCCTCTCATTTATTTATTCTTGTTTTTAAAAATACTACGAACGCATGGATTTTTATATATTCACCGTGTCATTTATTCTTTTTCTTGGTCCCATTGTCTCATCTTAGATCCATGGGAATCTCTTTAAGTTGGCTTCTGTGTCCGTCTGATACTCCTCGTTTGTCTTAAGTAGCTTCCTTCCTTTCTGATGTCTCAGGTAAATCTTTTCTCACCTGGATTAGTTATTCCTCCAAGGAACCCTGATTGCTTTTGCTGGGTAATAGTATTTGGAAACCACTATCTGTTCATTGGATTTGCTAGTTGCCGTTAAATTGTTGCTTCTGGGCCTTTTCTGTGGACTAAACTAGGAAGTGTCACTTTCTTCATTCAGAAATTCGTATTGATATTTCCAATTCAAGTTAACATTGCAGGATTTTTACTATGAGTTTGTGCTTGCATCTCTTTATTCTCTTACACTGAAACTTTGGTTATTAAAAATAATAAGTGTACTATAATATTGCATGACAAATTATCACAAACCTTAGCTACCTAAAACAACAAACATTTGTTATTTCACATAGTTTCTGCGGGTCAGGAATCCAGGAACAGCTTGGCTGAATGATTCTGCCTCCAGTCTCTTACAAAGTTGCAGGCACAGTATTGGCTAGGCTTACAGGTATCTTAAGGGTTAATTTAAAGCTGTTGGTGGGAAGCTCCATTAGGTTCCTTGCCACATAGGCTTCTCCATGGCCCTGGTCGTGACGTGGCAGCTGGCTTCTCCCGAAATGCGTATTCAGAGAGAAACAGTCCTAAAGGGAAACTAGAGTGTGCTTCACAGCCTAACCTTGGAAGTTGCATATCATCAGTCCTGCTGTGTGCTGTTGGTCACACAGTGTGACCCTGGTACAGTGTGGGAGTGAACTGAAAACCAGGAATCATACCACTGAGGGCCAGCTTAGAGGCCTGTTTATTTACATATTCCTACAGAGTGTATAAAGTATTTTCAAAATTGTCTAATTGTTAAACTACAGAATAAAAACTTTCTTTCAGGGTGAGGAATTGGTACCCTGGTTTACTTGCAAAGTACTATCTTCTCTAGTCATTAAGTAGTTATGTCAATCGCTTGATGAATAGTTAGTTAATTTGGTTGAGTTATGCATATTGAGAGATAGCATTTTATTATTTAATTTTATTTTTTATATGCAAAATATTTGTGCTTTTATAGTGAAAATTATATAAAACAGTGCATTCAGAGAAGTCTTGCTTCTATCCCTGTATCTTGTCTACCTATATCTTACCTCATCACTTCCATCCTAGTATGTGTATCATCACTTCTGTCATCAGTAGGTGATCATTAAAAATTTATCCTTACAATGTTTATTTTTGCAAATATACGTGTTTATTTTTTTAAAAAATATTTTTATCTAGACATAATTCACATATCATGAAATTCCCCCATGTAAAGTATACAGTTCTGTGGGATTTAGTGTAGTCTTAGAGTTGTATAGTCATCACCACAGTCAATTTTAAAATGTTTTTATCACCATAGAAAGAAACTTCGTACCCTTTAGCAGTTACTACTCTTTCTTCCCCCTCCCCCCCCAATACACCCTAGACATACTAACCTACTATCTTTATAGATGTGCCTATTCTGGAGATTTCATATTAGTGGTATCATACTATATCTAACCTTTGTAGGCTTCTTTCACTTAGTATGTTCTCAAGGTTCATCTGTGTTGTGGCATGTGTCAGTTCTCCCTTCTTTCTTATGGCTGAATGATCCATTGTGTGAGTGTACCACATTTATCTATCATCAGTTGATGAACATTTGGGTTGTTTCCATCTTGTGGCTATGAGTAATGCTACTATGAACATTCACATGCAAGTTTTCTTTGGACTTAGGTTTTTATTTCTCTTGAAATGTAATTGCTGTGTTGGAACTGCCAGACTTTTCCAAAGCAGCTGCACCATTTTGCATTCCTACCAGTAATGTATGAGTTTTCCAGTTTCTCCACATCCTAACCAGCACTCGATATTGTCTTTGCTTTGTGGTTATGAAGTGGTATCTCATTGTGGTTTTGATTTGCATTTCCTTAAAGAGTAATCTTGAGCATCTTTTTATGTGTTTATTAGCCATTTATATATCTTCTTTGGAAAAATGTCTATTCAAATACTTGACCTGGTTTTTAGTTCAGTTATTTTTCTTTTAATTAGTTATAAGAAATCTTTATATATTCTGATACAAATCTTTTGTCAGATATGTGATTTATAAATATTTTCTTGCATTTTATAGGTTGTCTTGCTTGATCGTGTCCTTTGCAACACACAAGTTTTTAATTTTGATGAAGTTGAATTTATTTTTGTCTTTTGTTGCTTATGCTTTTGCTGTCATATCTAAAAAACCATTGCCTAACTCAAGGTCACAGAGATTTACACTTACCATGTCTTCCAGAAGTTTTATATTCATAGTTTAACTCTTAACATGTAGGTCTGTGGTCTCCTAATGATGAATTAATTTTGTGTATGGTAGGAGGGTAGTGGTCCAAATTTGTTCTTTGCATGTGGATACTCACTGTCCCAGCACTAATCTTTTTTCCCAAGTGTGAAACGAAGTTTACTGAGGAAGGACAAGATAGGTTTACAGAGTAAGAACAAGATACAGGTCCACAGTGCAAGAACCGGATACATTCACCACAGATGAACAGACCCCCT
>RJWJ010010415.1:0-47022 GCA_004363605.1 Indri indri | reverse complement strand
TTGTTCAGCTTCTAGATTCCAAAACCCATTGTTTGAAACCTCAGCAGTACAGTTCATTGTGTGGTTCTCAGGACACACGGGTTTATTTGTGAGTGTCCTCATGAGACTCACGCTTTCAGAGGCAGAGGCACTTCCCCAGTTGTTACTGAGGAAATGAGGGAAATCTTGTTTTTTCATAATGATACTCTTGATATTGCGGCTTGTCAATGGTTTCCAAGGCACACAACCACCTTCTGCTACCCCTACATGAGACGAGAGAATTCAGGACCCATTTACATACAAGCCAACCGCAGGCAGCAGCGGAGAGGATAACAGCAAAGGACGAGCTGAGAGCTCTCTCAATGCTTAGAGATCAATTGCCTTTGCACATAAAATGAAGTGGTCATATTTCTAAGCATCTTCTCCACAGCTTCTTTGCACCCTTTATTTCCACCTTGACTGCACATGTCCTATTGTGTTTCCTGAGTGATGATGGCATAATTTTCAAAAGAGCTTTACAAGTCAAGACCACAGGTAACTCAAAGTTTTATGGGAAATCTGCCTTCAAGAGGGACGGAATGATTATGTGGGCCTGTTTTCCTTTCCAAATTTATCACTGTCTAGAGAGCTTACGGTGTTAATTTTATGCATGGGTGCCTTATCTGTTTCATATGAGCTATAGCACTAGGCTATTGGAGTGAAATGTCATTAGGTCTGGAAAAGGATTGGGTCACTAATACTTTGTTATCAAGGATCACTGGACACAGATTATGTGCAAGATTTAAGCATACTGGTGTGTACATGCAAAGGAGTGGCATTTGAAATCTGGTGGGGTGACAGATATTCCACTGAGAAGCAAGACAGGAGTGCAGCAGTGTTTGTCACCAGTCTGCTCCAGGGCACCTGCAATTGTTGGTCTTTCTCTTCCATTTTTGACTCTGTGGCATTGGTGGGAAAGATAATCTTGGCCTGAGTTTACTTCTTGGTATATGTTCCCCTGGGTGTAGGACCAACAGCCTACTTATTGCTTTGAAGAAGAGGAGGCAGCAAGGTGGGGCGTGAGAAGGAGGTACAGGTGCTTATGAATGTTTCTGCCTATCTACACAGTAATTTTAGAGATGGAAATCATTTCTGTATTATACATAACATACATTATTATTCCCTCATGTAGTGGTTAATAGGACTTTCAGGTTGTTTGAGTTTGGTTCCCAGCTCTGTTGCTTACAGCTTTAAGACCTTGGACAGGTTAATCAATCTCTTGGGTTTTCAGTTACCTAATCATCACAAAACTCTACATTGTCTTCATTTCATTGATGTGGAAGCTTGGGCACAGAGAGTTTAATAATTTTTCCTGAGTTCGCACATTTAATAAGTGGTAAAGCTAAGGTTTGAACCCAGGCTGTCAATTTCCAAGTCCATGCTTTTTGTACTATATTCTACTGCCTTCAATTCATGTAAACACTTAGTAAACGCTTAATACAGGTGAGAAAATTGGCCATTATTGTTATTGTTATTACTATTAAAAATATTTGTAAAGAACCATTATATGCCAGTTACTCTGTTAGATGCTCAGAGTATAAAAGTCAACCAAAGCTAACGATTCTTCCATGGAGATGATGTTGTATTGGCAGAGCATGACACTTAAAAAGGGGACAAATGAGTGTCCAATTACAAACTATGATAAAGGCTGTAAAAAAAGGATACCTAGAACTCTAATAGTAAGTAACAGGGGACTCTGACCTAAGCTCAGAGGAAGGGAAAGGCTTCCCCAAAGATGTTATGTTTGGACTGAGATTGAAGAATTAGTAGATGCTAACCAGATCATGCCGTGGCCTGAGGAAAGAAGTGGTGGTTGAGGGATGGTGTTCCAATCAGAAGAAAAAACAGTGGGCAGCAGAGCCCGTTTGGAGAAATTGAAGATGGTAGGAGACGGCGGGTGTGTCTTGGGTGTCATGGCTGCAGGAGGTGGAGGCACCAGATCGGACAGAAGAGGTTGGCAGGGAACAGGTAGTGCAGGACAATGTGGGCAATGCTAAGAGTTTGGATTTTTCCTAAGGGTAAAACGAAGTCACTGAAGGATTTTAAACTAAGGAGTAGTTATTAAAAAAAAAAACATTCTGGAATCACGGTATTCACACAATCCCTCCCTAACCTCTACAGAGTCCCCGGAAAGGGTGATTACTCAGAATGCGTACTGTGGAAGACTGAATCTTCCCTGTCTCTTTCTAAAAATAACTTTAAAAAAATAGCATCAACCTTTGATGTTGCAATTTTTGTTCCCAAGGTCCAGAAATAGCCTGGGTACAAATTCTCTCCTATCTTCCAGTAAACTCTAAGCATACGAGTTTTAACTTGTTTACTCTAAGGGTTAAGAATTATTATTCTATCACAACACTGTCATAGTACTACTGCTGCTCTTTGATGGTTTCCTTCCTCTTGCAAAGTATAATTTGCAGGTGTTATTTAATGTTCTATATTTGATCCACTTCCCTAATTTCTATACTCATTACACTTTGCTATCCTAATCTTTTCTAGTGACTCAATTATAATTTTTGTTCTTTTATCCAACAAATGTTTCTTAAACAACCACTCTTAATAGACACCAAATTATGTGCTAAGTATTCATTGGTGAAGAAAACAGACACAGTTCCTATCTTTATGAGCTTCCTAGACTTTCATGGTTAGGTCTGGAGGTGACTTCCAAAGGTCTAGAACTATTCAATCACTGGTCTGTTGGGCACATCTCGAGACTCAACACTTGGAAATTATGCAGCATGTTCCTAGGAAGCTTACCACGATGCTTCTAGATTTCAAATGTCAGAGCTCTCTTGGGTGATACTCTCTCCACTTTGTGCTCTATTGCTCTATTTAACCTGCTCGTGAATTCCCCCACTTGAGACATCTGGCAGAAACTCCCCTTGTCTTGTTCTCACATTCATCCTCTCCTTCCTATTTCCAGAGCTACTATCCTAGTTACAATTTGTTGCTTCAAACTTGAATTATTGTTTTAATATCCTGAGCGGTCTCGTGGCTCTGTGGTCTTCTCTAGTATTTGCTGCATCCTTGCTGGCATAATCATCTTCTTAAATTACACCCTGATTATGTCACTCGCCTCATCAAAACTTCCCGTGGCACCCACGTTCCCGCTGAAAGAAATCCCGACTCTTTAGCATGACACTCCAGCTCTAAACTTTCAGTCCAGTTTTCTCCCCTCTAGGCATACTACAGCTCAGTTCAACTATATTACTTGCTGTTTTCCAAACACACTTCATGCTTTCTTACTTTTGTGTCTCTTGCTAATGAGGTTCTCTCCATCTGGAATATCTTCTTAAAATATGTCATCTGTCAAATTCCATCTTTCAAGACCCATTCAAAATGCCACCTACTTCATTAAGCTGTTCCTGAGTTTCTCAACAAGACACGATTTCTCTTTTTCTTATTTTTTAGTCTGTAAGAAGACAAATACTGATAAAAGACAACTTGTAAACAGATGTTCATTTAGGTAGCTATTTATTAAACTAACATGGTGCCAGGTACACGTTTTTGTTTCTCATGCATGCACTAATGACAGTCTACCTGATAATCCTGTAGACTGTAGGCTTATTCATTAATTCATCTTACAAAAATCTGTAGAATACTTGTTATTTCTAGGCACTCTGCCTTTGAGTGGACAAAAATGGAAAACTCCTGAGTCCATAAAGCAGGTGTGTGTAAAGAGAGAGACCAGTGTAGGCCCGGCAGGAGTTTTAATAACTGGAACCTAGACATGTCTTCCCTAAGTAGTAGAGTTATTATTTTTATACATTAAATAAGGTGTTTCTGGTGCTGATGGGGCTGGAGGTATAAAAGACCAGAGCACAACTCCTCTCAGGGGGTGGTTAGTCCACTGTGTGCCTTAGCTGCACCTCTAGGTGGTAACAGGGAGGGGATGCTATTTGTATCAGTCTTTGTATATTTGTCCCTTATACTTAGTTTTTTCTGCTTATTTGTTGCTTTAGGAGTAAATCAAAACAAAAACCCATTTTGAACTGTGTCTAAATGATCATTCTCACCCAGGATATATTTGATCAGGGACTTTAGTCCTCTATTTGTGAATGATCAAACCTCACAAAGATAGCAAGTTGGCTTTGGAGCTGAACGCCACAGGAAGCATCTTTGCCTTAGTTCACCATCTGCAAAGTCACACTAGGCCCTGCTGGACCTTTCCAGTTTCAGAGGCTGAAGCATCACACTTTTTAGATCAATAGAGGGAAAGAAATCTGTCCTGTGACCCCAAACCTTGCTCTTTTGTTTCAGGGGAACAATGATTCTCTTCATTTAGTTTCCACCGGGAGGAATTTCTCTTAACACTCCTGGCTCTGTGCATCACCTCTTCCTCCTCCCCACAGAGATAAAATGAGTTATGTAGGTGGTGGGTTGATCAGGGAAGTTAATTTATTAAAAGCCTGTGCAAGGTGGATTTAGTATGTCGTGAATCAAATATTATACCCCTCATTTGTGCAGAGCATTTCCAAGTCCCTCTATAGAGACTTTTCAATTCAAAGGGTGTTTAAGATCAGCTGCTACAATGAAATATTTATTATGAAATGCCCTAAGATCCTTACAGCTCATATATGAATGAAACTTGATAGAGGTTTTCCCAAATTCAACAACAACCCTGTAGGCATGTTTTGCAAATTGTCAATAATAAAAACAATTTTTTGATCACTATGCTAGAGGAAAGATTGAATGATCATTTCTCTTTCTACAGAAAATATTAGAAAATTTTTATTATGTGGAAAGGCAAAGGGTATTCTGTAGAAAAACTTCCAGTCAATGAATTAATAAAAGTATTATGTTCTTTTGTGGTTTGATTTTTGGTTTTGTGATATTTGGCAGAATTAAATTTTTAAAATTTGGTGTGATTTATCACACTCTAAATGGATATTTACTTAGTACCTAATTTTGTGTTCTTTTTCGTTCTTTTTTTTCTTAAAAAAGATTTTGAAATTGCATAGGCTTCAAGCTCTTCAAGCCTGCATCCACCCCTGGCCTTCTGCTCTTCCTACTCGGGACCAGTGAATGGTGACAACCGGTGCATTTGCTGTAGAGATCCAAACTTCCCCTGGATGGCTGTTCCAAGCACTAGATCAGTGGATCTCAAAATTCAGGTTGCATCAGAATCACCTGCATAGTCTTAGTCACTGCTCACCTCCCCCAGAATCTCGATTCAGCTGATTCGGGAGGTTTGGGTCGGATCTGATTTGCATTTTTAACAAGATCCCAGGTGATGCTGAGGCCACTGCTCTCAGGATCATACATTGAGAGCTAGTGATCTGGACTAATCTGGTTCTCAACTTTGTCTGAACAGTAGAAACACAGGGGGAGATTTAAAAGCCACTAATGCCAGGGGCAAATCCTTAGTCCATCTTTCTGATTTGATTTGCCTGGGCAAGGGGTATTTTACAAGTTCTCCAGGTGGTTCTAATGTGCTGCCAAGGTTGAGAACCAGTAGTCTAGACTGCAGGACAGGAGTCAGCCCACTGAAATAGCAGATCTAAGTTATGCCCTTCAATATAGGATTATCAGTAATAAGGGTGATATTTTATATATTATTTATTGTGATAGTATTCCAATGATGATAACGTATGAAATTTATTAATTAAGAAGCCTTTATTATATGAAATAATCATACATATCATTACATTACCTATAGCTATTTATATTTCAAAAATATAATGTCAATATCTATTCGGAAATAATTTGTATTTTGAAATTTTGGGAGGGTCATGATACAATTGATTAAATGGAAGATATCATGCAAGATCTCAGTGAATGCACAATCTTCATTTCTGATTACAAGTTGGATTTTATAAACTATAGATTAATGTGTTATCACATACATCATTTACAATGAAATAGCTTGATGTTTCTTAATAATATTTCTTTTGAATTTTACCTTCTTAATTTTGTTCTGTTTCCCTATTTAATATGGCTTAGTAGCTGTAAGAAAATATAATACTTTTTTAATGCTCGATTATTATTTTTTTCTAACCAGAAACTAAATTCCTCATGATGGTTTCTCTATAACATAGCTGTTTATTTCCTTCATTGAGAGCCAGAAGGACTGTTGCATCTCTAGATTTCTCTTTAGCAGGGACCTACAACAGCTGGGCATTGATCCTCTAGTGATCAGTGGCTTGAGAATGAAAGTAATTTCTGCCTTTGAATACCTGAGTGCTTCATGGAGATGGGAAGTCTTTACACAGTATATCTCTATACTTATTATCATTCCATTTGGAAAAACATGTCACATAGGGCCAAATAGATCCAGTTATGCTGTAGATTCTGCTTAAATGAATACCTGATGAAGCGATAAACCCGTTTTAAAATGAATTTGCTGCTACTATCAATTCCTTATGACTCTGTGGCAAGCCTGAAAATGTATCAAATAATGAAACTTGATAATCTGACCCTGCTAAATGCTGCAAGCAATATCCTGGGCTGCACATATGGTGAGCCCCTTATTTATTTAATTCCTGATTTAAAAGATACTCAAAACTCTCTGTAGACTAATGTCTTTTCCGTCTTCTAGGCAATGCATTAAAAAATCTGGCTACATATGAAACTTAAACAAATTGTATTGAGTTATTTGGACAAACACAGAATTAATTTACGTTAAGTACAGTGTGACACTGTCATTAATTGTGGTAGAGTATTACAGAGGGAGCAAAAACTGCCTGATTTTTGTGGCCAACTCTACCACTGGACAGAAATCTAAGGAGGCCAAGTCTCAAACAGGGGAGTTCTCCTAATTGGCGGTTGACAGGTCACACCTGATGAGGTTATCTTCTTTTTCCACAGACTTTTGAACCCCATGTGACCAATCCTTAGAGTGAGAGAATATATTTTGATCCAAAAGTCATTATCAGGTTGGAAATTCACCCCTCCCCATAAGCACAACTTTTATCTGAGTGCCTTATTTTACCCTGGTGAGAGGTTAGCATGCCTCACAAGAGCATTGATTCTAATTGCTACAACAAATTAATTAATTACATGTACAAAAGGAGTTATTCCCTTGCATAGAGAGGGCTAGAAAAGACAGCATATATCATTTTTCTTAATAATTTAATTATAATGGAATGATTATTATGGCGCCTTGTTTCTGCAGGTCTTCAAAAATTGAAGCCTTATGTGTGATTTTATCAGTGGCTGGGGATGAGTTAAACAACCTTTCTGTGTCACTCTTCATTAGCCATTTTCTAATACCTACAGAGAAGCTTTCAAATAATAACTGTGACTTACCATAATTACGTGTCCGTATGAAAATGCAGTGTTGACCCACCAGCAGTGGAAAATACATTTTTCATGTTTTTCAAGCTATGATGATGAGTTTATACTGAGTTTGCCATGCTTTCAGACCCCACCCCCTTTGTGACTAATGGTATTTTTTTCCTAAGATGACAGCTTGAGCCTGCAATAATGGATATCTGTTGCTTTGCCTTCCGTTTCCCCTCTGATAATAGCACCTCAATTTTTCTCACCTCAATGGACCAGCCTTTGTCCATTTCAATCCATATGGTTGGAGGGTGGGGAGTAGTTGATCCCTCTCCTAAACTCTGAGGCAGGTACATGAACCAAGCATAGTAGATGAGAGCCCAGCATCTGTTAGACATACTTATTAGTTCAAGAATAGGCATATAATCATAAAACCCAGAATTCTTTATTTTATTTTATTTTTTATTTTTAAAGGCAGGGTCTCACTCTGTTGCCCAGAGCTGGAGTGCAGTGGCGAGATCACAGCTCACTGCAGCCTTGTATTCTTAGGCTCAAATGATCCTCCCACCTCAGCCTCCCCTGTAGCTGGGACTATGAGCTCGAGCCACAGTACCCAGCTAATTTTCTTATTTTTTGTAGAGCTGGGGTCTTGCTATGTTGCCCATGCTGGGAAACCTGGAATTCTTGCTGGAAATTTTAGATAAGAGGAGTTTTATATTTTTCTTCTTATGTTGCTAAACTAGTAGGATATAATTTGAACACCCCTGTTGGACCTCTATGGCACTGTCTGGGAAAGTCTATCCATAGAAAGTAGACCTAAGAAATGGAGGGGTACAGGGGAATTCAACTGTTCCTGAAGTAGACCCCTGGACTTTAGAATTTTGGGAGCCAAAATCAGGGGAATTCAACTATTCCTGAAGTAGACCCCTGGACTTTAGAATTTTGGGAGCCAAAATCCTTCTTTTTGTTGGGTTGAACTGGGTTTCTGTTACTTGTAACCAAAAGAGTCCTCTCACACACAGGTTCTCTGGTCATCATTCCTATGAAGTTAAAAAGGACAAACTGGTAAATAGAGTTCCCCAAAACTATATCTGCGTATCAAAGAGTCCAGTGTATTATGTTCCTAGCTGGTTTCTCTGACCTATAATGCACATTAATTCTAAGGCCCAAGAGTTCCTGAGGCAGGAGGGAACTGAGAGTTTCTCACTTTAAAGGGGACAAATTTGGAAATTTGGAATGTTTCCTTGAGAAATCAGGAACATTATTACTTTGTTCCATGTTTGAATGTCTTCATTTACAACCATGATTTCAGCAAAACAAACAAAAACTAAGAGAAAGACATAGAAACATTTCTTCCTTAGAAAGTTTATAAATTATTTATTCTGTGGAATACCCAATCTTTTACAGAGGAGAGAGATGAAATGGTTGATAAATGGCAGTAAAATATTTGTAAGTACAGTAGTTCTCCCTTGTCTATGGGGGATACTTTCTTAGACCCCCAGTGGATGCCGGAAAACACAGATAGTTTTGAACCCTATACATACTATGTTTTTCCCTATATATGCAGACCTATAATAAAGTTTAATTTGTAAATTTGGCAGAGTAAGAGGTTAACAACAATAACTAACAAAAAATAGAACAATACTGTGATAGTCAAACTGACAACTAATATGGCTACTAAGCATATACAGTGTGGCGATGCTGGACAAAGGGATGATTCACGTCCCAGACAAGATGGAGCAAGATTTCGTCATGATACCCTGAATGGCATGCAACTTAAAATTTATGAATTGTTTATTTCTGGAATTTCCATGTTATATTTTCAGACCATGGTTGACCGTGAGTAACTGAAACCTCGGAAAGTGAAACCTCCAATAAGGAGAGACTACTGTAATTCAGTATTATTGAGTTTAAACCTAGTTATTCAGTTTAAAACTATTTTAATATGAAATAATTTTTAATTAGGTGGAAAACAAATGGTCACATGAGAGGAGGGTTGTTAAGCACAGGCTGTGATATCTTGATGTCTTTTATCTGAGTTTGCCATTCCCTTTCCTTGATTTGTGTTGACCGTTCACCTCTGTTAAGATTTTTATGCACAGTGCTAATCACCTGGTTGTGGAGGTCTGAAATAACAGGAGAAGGGCCATTTGAACTGAGATAAAGGGAGCCTCCCATTGCCTCTTTCCTGCTCTTAGATGATCAATTCCAGGACTTAGAATAGAAGTCATGCCTGTTGAACATCCAGTGCTGTTTTTTGTTGGCCTCTGTTGTTTCCTGGATCATCAGGAAACAGCTAAGGGCTGGCTGTGTAAGAATGAGTGATGCTAATTAGCTCTGATGGGAATCAAATGTAGAATCTCGGCATTATTTGCGTTATCCACTATCCACCTGAGCAAACTGGATATAGCATGACAAGTGAGAAGCTGGCAGGTCCAGCCTTTATTTTGGCCACAGACCTTACCAACACAGGTGTCATATTGCATCTGAAAAGGTAGGAGCCAAAGTCCATAACCTCATTCTGCCATTCCTCAAACCTACCCACTAACTTCTGACCAATTAAATAATACCAATAAATGAAAGTCACTTTTAGTTGGGGATGAGTTTAATCTTCTTAAAGGTAATATCTTTATATATATATAAAGATATATATTTTGTAAGTATCGACTATGTACTTTGGGTTTTGTGGGTTGAATTGTGGCTCTCAAAATTCTATGTTGTAGTTCTAACCCCCAGTACCTCAAAATATGACCACATTTGGAGACAGGGCCTTTACAGTTAAAACGAGGTAATTAGGGTAGACCCTAATCCACTATGACTGGTGTGCTTATAAGAAGGACACACCTGCTCATAGAGGGAAGGGGATATAAAAAGGCAGGTAGAAGATAGCCAGCTACAAGCCAAGGGGAGGGGTCTGGACCCGATTCTTCCTTCATAGGCCTCAGAAGGAATCAATCCTGCAGATATCTTGATTTTGGACTTCTAGCCTCCAGAACTGTGAGGCAACACATTTCTTTTGTTTAAGCCTCATAGCGTGCAGCACATTGTTATAGCAGTCCTAGCAAACTAATACAGGCTGATATTATATGCCCTGTGATTCATGGTATCTCATTTAATCTTTCTCTGCGAGGCAGTTATTACATTCTCATTTAAAACTCAGGAGTCTTGTTTGTGGACATGCAGCTGTGGAACAGAAGAGCTGGCATTAGAACCTATGTTTGGCTCCGAGTTTCCTGGTTTTCCCTCTCCTCAAAACAAATTCAGAAGCTAAGGGAAATATTTTTCTTAAAAAGGAAAAAAAATAAACATTTTGAATCAGTACAAACAAAAAATAATGTTCTGAGCACCCATGTACATGCCATCAAATTTAACAAATGTTAACATATTATTACATTTCCTTCAGATCTTTTTTTTTCAAAGAAAGAAATCATTACTGATATTTCTCTTATGCTTCTGTCTATAGATCATTCCCTTTCCCCTTCCTCATAGGCAAGCATAACCATTAATTTGGTTTACATTCTGTTTATATTTTAATATTTTCACTATATATTTATCCATCAATAATATGGTACTTTGTGTTCTTATAAAACAACATAAATGGTGTCATACTGTACGTGTCATCCTATGACTTTTTTTCACCTAGCATTGGCTTAAGAGTTATCTATGTAGACATAGATAGATCCAGCTGGCCTACTTTAACTGCTCTGTAGCATCTTATGACATTTGTTCTCTAGTAAAAATAACTCTGTACAGAGTAATGCTACAGTGAAAATTATTGAGCTTGTCCTTTGTGTATGTGTGTGAGAGTTTTCTCTAGGTTAATATATCTAGCAACCAGACTGATGGGTCATAGGAAGACATTTCTCCATTTTCACTAAATATTGCTAAATTGATCTTTAACTGGGTAATGCCAAATCATAGTCTCACAGTGTATGATAATTAGTGTTTTCTTAACATTCTTGGTATTGTTAGGCTTAAGTTTTTGGCTATCTGATATAATCTTTAAATGTTTTTTATATATTTTATATACATACGTATACACACAACACATATATACATTTTACAGATTTGCCAAATTGTTCTAAGTAGTTATGTTATTTTATGATCCTACCAGCAGAGTCTGAGAATTCCATACAGTTGCTATTGTTATGTTTTAAACTTTTTGTAATTTACTTTTTGTAAATCAGATAGGTGTGAAACAATGTTTCATTTTGAGTTAAAGTCAGTGTGTGTTGGTCAACTAGGAAATAGAGAAAAAAAGAAAACCCTGATTTGTAGCATTTGCCCATTTTCATGGTGTAAATCTTCCCAAATGGCCTATACCAAGTTACCAACTTGAGATCACTGAATGTGACAATGCCGGGTTGGAAAGAGATGGGGACAATGAGCTCTAGCATGGTGGTTCACACTGGCTTCTTTTGGCCATTTGAACATTGGTTAAATTTACATTTCTCTGATTGCTGTTTACATTGAACATCTTTCCATATATTTTTTCACCCATTTTGTTTCTTATTCTATGAAATTCCTGCTCATACTCTTGGCTATTTTTTCTCTTGGTTATTAGTCTACATGTCAGGGTGGCTGTCTGTTCTCAGTTTTTGGTGTGCTCTCTGCCAAAGAATGACCAGACACACCAAGTGTCAGGTCCAGCCTCTTGGTGGACCGTTATCCTAGTTCTTCGGCTCCTCACTTGGAAAAAAAAATCACAAGCAGGGCCAGTGCCGTTGAGTGACCACAAGCAGGAAGCCCTTTCTTTTTTTTTTTTTTCTTTTTTTTTTAATTTCAGCATATTATGGGGCCTTTCTTTTTATTGTAAAACAAAATAGGTCTGCCTCTGTGAGTGGAGATAGACAGACTGACTCACTGACTTACTGACTGACTAACTGACTCTCTCTCTGGGAGTTCTCGAGTTGTTTCCTTCTATTGGCCTATTCTGGGGAAGGGCTTTTGGGGAGGTATGATATGTTACCAAATGATTAACAGGTGTTCTCAAGGTTGTGTCTGCCTATGCGAGCTCCTTCTCTAGAAGGTCTAGCTGGGGGCGGGGGTGGGGGTGGGGTATGAACCACAATGTAGATTTAAGCTAATGACATAATAATTAGCCTTAGGCTACTCTGGGTCACTTTCCAAATCCTAGCATGCCTAGGCTAGGGAATTCCCAGATTAGTAAAGCCTTCCCTCCTTCCCCAGATGTAGCAGTTGCTTGGGATAGGATTAAGGGTTGGGCAACAGCAAAGCAAAGTACCTGCCCTTGTCCTTCTTCCCAGGTGGGGCAATTGCTGGAGGCAGCACCAAAGCACGGCAAATGGGGACCCTTGTCCCTAGAAGAGCTGGAAATACTAGCTATTGTACCTAACATATTTATTACTGATTTGTAAGAGTTTGTTATATATTTTGATACTAATTATTTGTTAGTTATGTATAATAAATGCCTCCTCCCAGTTTTTCCTATCTTTTTATTTATTTTAATGGTATATTTTGTTACACAGATATTTTTAATTTCAATGTAGACAACTTTATCATTCTTGTATGATTTGTGCTTTGTTTGTGTACATTTCAAATGATTTCCTACCTCAAGTTTATGAATGTGTTTTCATAAATTTTACTTTAAATATTTTAAAGTTTTTCCTCTATTTTTAACATATTTACTCCTCTTGGAATTGATTTTTTTATATGAAATGAGCCAGGGATCGTATGTCATTTACCCCAGTAACATTTGTTTAATATGCTATTCATTTCTTGTCAATCTAAAATGTTTTCACATTCATAAATCAAATGTGTAAGTTGTTTATAGGTGCTTCAGTTTGTTTCATTGGCATATTTACTTATTTACGTATCAATATCACATTATTTCAAGCTATAGTGATAAGGATACCTCCCCCCTGCCCCCACCTCCCTGCTCTTCCTCGAAACCATGTGGTCCTGTTGACAGAATGGCATAGTGGTGCTAAGGGCATGGACACTAGACACGAATTGGGGAAGAATCTTGGTTCTTCTATTACTGCTTGTCTGACCTTGGGTAAGTTTTTTTTTTTTTTTTTTTGAGACAGAGTCTTGCTCTGTTGCCCAGGCTAGAGTGCCGTGGCGTCAGCCTAGCTCACAGCAACCTCAAACTCCTGGGTTCAAGCGATCCTTCTGCCTCAGCCTCCCGAGTAGTTGGGACTACAGGCATGCGCCACCATGCCCGGCTAATCTTTTTTCTATATATTTTTAGTTGTCCAGCTAATTTCTTTCTATTTTTTTAGTAGAGATGGGGTCTCGCTCTTGCTCAGGCTGGTCTCGAACTCCTGACCTTGAGCGATCCACCCGCCTCGGCCTCCCAGAGTGCTAGGATTACAGGTGTGAGCCACCGCCCCCGGCCTTGGGTAAGTTTTTAATCTGTCTGTGCCTCTGTTTTCTCATATATAAATGGGGATGATAGTAGTACCTACTTGATAGATATGGTTATTATGGGTATTAAAGAGTTGTTGCAGTTAAAGTTCTTAGAAAAGTACCTGATTAATACAAAATACTATTAAATATTTGCTATTATTCCATAAATAACTTTAGAATCAACTTATCATGTTTTCTAAAATATTCTACCAGAATTTTCAGTGGAATTTCATTGAACTTATATGTTAACTCAAGGGACCATTGACATCTTTATAATACTGAGTTCTCCTTTGCATGCAAACAGCATATTTCTTCACATATTTAAGTCATCTTTATTTTCTTAGTAATGTTTTAAAATTTTCTTCATAATATTCATGTCAATTTTTTGTTATATCTCATATAATGTACCTTTTATTCTTTGCCATTATTATACATTATGCCTTAAAATTTTAGACATTTCTTCTATACGAATCAGTTTAAATTTTATAATATTTTGAGGGAATTTTGATAAGAACTTTATTGAATTTATAGATTAATTTTAGAGACACTTTTCTCTTTACAGTATTCCCTTTATGAACATGGTATATTTTTTCATTTATTTAACATTTTTAAAAGTTCTTGATTATGTCATGCAAGACATATGAGTTTTATGCTCAGGTACCTTACATTTTCTGCTGTCATTATGAATGAAATCTTTATTTCCATTACATTTTCTATTTGTATATGATGGTAGATAGGGACTGTATTGATTTTCGCATGGTGATCTTAGTTGCCAAACTCTTATTAGTTTTTATAGTTTGATATTTTCTTGGATTTTCTATGTTGACAATCATATCATCTGCAAATAATGACAATTGTCTCTTTCTTTGTACAACTTACATGTCATTTCTTGTATCATTTTTTATTGACTAGGAACTCCAAGGAAATGTTGAACCATAGGACTGGTAGAAGGTAATTGTGGACATTTTTGCTTGGTAGTACACCAAAACTAATAGTTACTGGCAAGGTGAAATCTGAAATCACATCAGTAAACTATTTATACTCTGTTACACTGATATCCATTGGTGTATCTTGTGCTTTGAATAGTCTTTTACTGCTGCCCGATTTTGTAACACTATGCATTGTCATTTGGAAATTACTGGTTCACTGAATTATGCGATCTTCCAAATGAAAAATTGCATTATTCAGCATCAAGCAAATCACATTCATTAATATAACCACTGATTTTTAAAAACAGTCTTTCAATATTGCAAAGCTATCAAGCTCATGATAGCGAATACAAGTTTTCCAAAATTCTAATTTCCCAATTTTCACTTGAAAGGTTGAATTTTATCATTGGCGATAGATATTGTTAGTTGTCAGTTGTTTTCCTTGAAGTGAGAGATTCATTACATTTATTTTTGAGACACATGCACACAAAAGCCCAAAGTTTCATAGCTATAGTTTGTCTATCAGTCATTCTTTCAAGTGAAAATGATGTTCCATAGACAAAGTGATAGCTCATTTCACAATTCAAACAATGGGATAATAGTTTTCCTTAAGATAACTTGAGTACTTCAATGTGAAGCAGAAATTGCTTTATTTGTACTTCACATTTTGTCACACTGAATACTAAAAAGACATGCACTCAAGGGTTGAGATTTAATGAAATTAATAATCCTACTTCATGAAGGTCATTCTGAAGCAAAACCGGCTTTTGGGAGCCGAGTGGGGGGCGGCGTGTGGTTTTCTGCAATTCCATGTGGAACTGCAGAACTCAGGCACATGACGATGCCATTCGAACCCCTGCACTAAGAGACCTGACAAAACTCTAGCATGGCTTCTAGCAGTGTAAGGCCATGTCCCTAGGGTGACCCCTGCCCCCCTTAAAGTGCCTGCCTGAGAAAACTCAGAGCTGCCAGAAAAGTTTTCTATTTGTTCTGGCCAAGAGGCCCAATCACAGGCCCCTGAACTTCCTTTCTTAGAGCACAATGGGCTCACGATTATAAATAAATATGTAGCTCTTGCTGCTCACAGGAGTCTCTGTTAAGGACCTGAGAGCCATGCCTTTGAAATGTAATCATTGAGAAGGCTAAGGCCTCTGTCTCCCAGTCTCTGTGGGAGGATGGAACCACCTAACTTAGATACCTGCCCACCAACAGTCACAGCTGGCCTGATCACCTTTACACTGGCCAACTCTTTGTACTTTTTTCACTTCTCTGACTCTACTGAGCTCCAGCATTCCCTGCTCCCTCATTCTCCCTGTAAAACGCCCAGATCGCCTCTGCCCAAATCGGAATGGGGCTCAGCTCTTTCCTTTACTTGTCAGTAGTTACTGAATAAAATTCGTTTTCACTGCTTTAACTAATGCCTGCTGTGCATGTCTTTAACAGGCGGCAGTGAAGAAGACAATGACTGCTAGTACGGTTTGGTGCCACTGCCGTGGTGTGAGTAGTTTGACCCACTGTTGCTTTTGTAATATCGCAGCAAATGTCAACCAAGGAAAAGGGCAAATGACACCCAAATATTACAAAAATAATATTGACCTTGTTTATCTTTTCTAATCCCTTTATTTGAACTTTCAGTATTATTTTATTTTAGGTTTTTCTCTTATAATGTAATGCTGAATTGAAAAACATTTTATTTGATGTTCTTTTATTAGGAAATTTTAATCCATTTATATTTGTTGCTATGACTGAATTTATTTGAACTTAATTCAAATATTTTACTTTCTATTACCATGTTATTTTCTCTCATTCTCCCACCTCCCTGTTTTTGACTTAAATTGATGATTTTTTTCTCAGTTATTTCCTGCTGATTTAGAAGTTTGATATTTGATTCCTATTTTCATTGTCTATATTTTCTAAAGCAGTCTAATGTCATCATCATCATTATTATCGTGCCTTATCTTTTACTTTTATGTGTTATTTCTTTAGTTCTCTGTGCTTCATTCTGCATAACTTTCACACCTATCTTCAAACTAATTAATTCATACTTTGGCTATATCCAGTAACTTATTTATATCATATATTGGACTTTTTATTTTAATAGCTAATTTTTAATTTCTAATTGGCGCTCTCTCTCTTTCTCTCTCTCTCTTTTTACTGAGACTGAGTCTCACTCTGTTGCCCGGGTAGAGTGCAATGGCATCATCATCATCATAGCTCACAGCAACCTCAAACTCCTGGGCTCAAGGGATCCTCCTGCCTCAGCCTCCCCAGTAGCTGGGACTATAAGGGCACACCACCACTTCTAACTAACTTTTCTGTTTGTGTAGAGATGGGGTCTCACTCTTGCTCAGGCTGGTCTCGAACTCCTGGCCTCAAGCAATTTTCTCCACTTGGTGCTAGGATTACAGGTATGAGCCACTGTGCCTGGCCTGGCTCTTTTTTCTTATCTACCTTTTCTTGATTTGTATCTTACTGCTTTGCTTTCATAATTGTAGTTCTTATTTTACAAATGTTATTCATTTCTTTGAGGATACAAAAATGTTTCTATTTTAAAGCCATTTTCAAATTTTCTGATTGGATTTTTTCCTTTACTTTGCTATTTTTCACATGCTAGAAATTTCAGTTTGCAAGCTCATCTTAAATGACCATTCCTTTCCATGTTCTCTGAGTTCATTCTTTCCTGTCTATGATTTTGTAGACTCAGTTTTTCCTATCCAGAGCCAGGTTTTATATTGATGCCTCTGTGCTCCTGTCCCATGGCGCTATTGAAAAAAGTACACACCCAGTCATAAGCCTTTGATCAACCTGGCTAGGGTCCTACCTGCAAAGCTGTCTCTGCTCTCCCTAGGCAACCCCGCCCCTAAATATATTACTTCATGTAAGCCGATGTCCTGGGAATTTATACAGGCACTCTCTCCCTCTCTCTCTCCATATATATATATATATGTAGAACAATTCTTCATACACACACACACACACACACCCACACACACTATGAAAAGTTCTGGAATCTGGTTGATCTAGTGACTGTAGCCTCCACTTACCTGTTTCTATTTCCAGCTCTTGTGTATATTTACACGTTTTTTTTTAAATGACCATGTTTTACATTTTAAAAAAATATTGAGGCTGGATGAGGTGGCTCACGCCTGTAATCCTAGCACTCTGGGAGGCCGAGGTGGGAGGATCACTTGAGCTCAGGAGTTCGAGACCAGCCTGAGCAAGAGCGAGACCCCATTTCTACTAAAAATAGAAAAATTAGCCAGGCATTGTGGTGCGCATGCACCCGTAGTCCAAGCTACCTGGGAAGCTGAGGCAGGAGGATTGCTTAGGCCCAGGAATTTGAGGTTGTTGTGAGCTATGATGATTCCACGGCACTCTACTCAGGGCAACGGAGTGAGACTCTGCCTCAAAAAAAAAAAAAAAAAAAAATAGAAATATTAAAAAATAAAAAAATATTGAATCTATCAGTACTGCATGTGTGAGTGTGTCATAGAGAAGATTACAGCATTAGTTTAAGGCACCTTCTTGACTGGAAGCCTTTAGGCTATTTTTTTAGGAAGTTCTATAATATTAAATAAAAATGTCAGGGCAAATGGTAATACCACAGAGATAGAGGCACTGGATTAATGAGTAGAATGTTTAGAACAGAGACAATTATGCATATTGAATTCTCTGCAGCACTCGTCACAATGTCTTGCATGTAATAGGCACTCAGTATCCATTAGACTCTTGGCATTTGTAAATTTAACACTTATGGTTTTGAATTTTCCCAGGTGACCTCCAGAGGGCCCTGAAATTTTGCTGCTCCTGCCCTGTACATCTTCATATAGCTGTGGTTCTTTATTCTTTATCAAGCAATCTTTATTGTACATTGTCAAGTGCTCACAACTGAATTTTTGCATGTGTGTAAAATAGAGTCAAAATAAGATGTAGTTTCATAGCAATTTAAAAAGCGGTAAACTTATGGCTTGGACATGGAAAGGAAACAGGTGATTTTCAATAGAATGCAGTTTTGGAGAAAACCAAGATCCTTTGCAAAATGTTATGAAATAGTGAATTTAAGAACATGTAGAACACCCTGGAAATAGTCCTAATGAATGTCAAATGTCCACTGTAAATATTTGTTGACATGAATCAATATGAATTGGTCTTGGAAGTTGCCTGTGTGATATGATTTGAAAAACAGCAGGAAGACTGTACTGCCACTAAATTCCTCCCCTACTGGGTGTCATAGTGCCTGATATTTCATCATGAAGCTTCATTACTTTGAGCTAAATATTGACCTCTTCCTGACGACATATCTCAACGTTTGTGTTCATCTGTTATTGTGAAGGGAGTGAGCACATTGTCATCAACCCTTTAGACTAAATGTTTTTGAGTCCACTCACCCAACATTTATTGAACATCTCTAATGTGCCAGAGACTCTTCTAGGTACTGTGAATGATACAAGAATGAAAAATAAGTACTTGTCTTTGGGAACACAAAGTCCTGGGAAAAAATGGATAGAATGAAATATTGAAACATAATATAGTAAATGCTGATAAAATGCATGAAAAAGCTATCCTCCAATATCTTAGAGAAGGGAACAATAAATAATTCCAGGAGAAACAAGGAAAATATTTAGAGAGGAGATAACATGTAAGTCTGTGAAGTACTAGTTGGAATTTGCCTACTGGGAAGAGATGGGAATGACACGTCTCAGGACACCGAGGCATTCTGAGGATGCTAAGCTCAGGTCTGGAAGGTGGAAAGATGAAGAGAGAAATAGAGCTCTGGGAAAAGGATAAGGATGTCAAAGACAAAGTTCGTTTCACAAGAAAAATCCTTTCTTCCATGACACTAGATCCTATTCCTAGCCTGTATAAGACCTCAGTGATTTTTTGTTTGTTTTCTACAGGACGCCTGGGGTAGAGTGGAGATAATGCTCTCTTAGAAGTCAGAAAGTGCTCAGCTTGCAGACGAGTTCCACCATTTATTAATTACGTAATTCTGTGCAAATCATTTAACCTTTGGGAGCTTCGGTTTCCCTAATGAGATAATGCAATAATAACAGCTGCTCTGTCACTACAGTGAGTTCTTAGAATATAAAATTAAATAACATATTTGAAAGTATGTAGAAATTGCAAAATACTACACAATTATAAGATTCAATATGAAGTATTGTTCAGCAAAGTTCTTGGGTCAGACTCATGCAGGGATCACCAGGGATGACGTGTCAGTAAAGGGTAGGTGTGAGACATGTGAGTTGGCAGAATGGTATAGGAGATTTTTTGCCCTGAAGGCATTTTTGTGCTGTGTTTGAGCTTCTGGCAGGATGAGCTCCCATATACCACACACATGGTCATCCAAACCCTAGTCCTACTCCTGTAGGACTTGTAGAGGGAGATATGAATGGAGATATGCCTATCGCTGAGAATATGCAAACCCACCTTTAACAATAAACAAACAATTTAAGGGAAGGCCACTTGGCCAGAAGGATCCAGGGCATCTTTGCACACAGACAATCACTACTGTAGTCATGAAGAAAAATGATGTAAGCCGTTCCTTGTTTGGGAAATATTTGCTAATTCAGCAGAAACTGGGACTCACATCTCTCATTACACTGTTGTCTTCTGTGTATTTTGGGAAAAACAGCATTTCTCCTTCTGTTTTTTTTTGTATACAATACAAAATTAGCCAAAGACTAATAAGCTAAAGGAGTAACCTTGAATTTTGTGAAAGTTAAGGAAAATTTAATGCCAAGAGTTATATATCTGCAACTGAAATTAGTCCCAGTGCACCCCTTCCACTCTCAGATTCTAGGCATGCCAATAAAATAACAGAAGACACGTAATACAACGAAAATTCATTCTGTGGGTATCCTAGCATCTTGACTTAGAAGGGCTTTAACCTTGGCCTCATGCTTCCTGAGGGGCCTGTTGCCGAGGCTGCTTAAGTGCTGGAACTATCAAGCAGCATGCAGAATTTTTCATCTGAGTGAAATTAAAAATGAAACCTTCAAAGTCCTATTGATTCTAGACGTGTTCTATATGCATTAAATTGAACCTAATGGACTGAGAAATGAGCATTTCAGCATGTATAGGCAAGAATTATTTGTGAGAATAAATTGCTCACATACCCTTTATCCAGCAATATATATATATATGTATTTACCTACATGGGTATATAACACTAAAGCGTTCTGTCAAATCTTTCTGAGATAACTGAGGATCAAGTTTAACTTAGATTACTTAAATTTTTCTCATTATTAATCCATCATTAGCCTTTGGCTTTGATTATCTAAAATGTAAGTGGACAAGATTTAATGAATACTATATTTTGACTACTGGAAACACTGAGACTCTTAGCATGAAGAGAATATAGAAATATGTATGGCTATACAATATTTATGATCTGATCACAGTTATAATATGTCTGTATTTGGCTTGTTTCAATGTGTCATTGATCTTCTCCCAGCTCTATAGTCTGTTCTTGAGCAATCTTATCTGCCTATGTTTGTAACTGTCACGTATGTTCTTAAAACCCCCTAACCTGTATCCCCATCTTGATCTTGGCCTTGAACTTCAAATTCATATATTCAATGTGTTACTGGAGACAGATACTTTGATATCTGACTGTCACCTGTGGCTCAGTATGTCTAAAACTTAAGTCATTATATTCCCATGAACCCAAACCTATTCTTCTCCTGTATCTCAGGACTCACTCAAGCTATACTGCTTCTTCCCTTCAACTTCTTTATCCAGTCAATTCCTTAGTCTTCATAATTTTATTACCAAATTTACCTCAAAGGGTCCACTTTGTTTTATCTCAAGGAACAGTTGTCTACTGTAACACTTACTATCTCTTTGTTCTGAGTATAATTGCCATCTCGTCTTGCTTCCGCTTAGTGTCACTTTTCCCAGATGCATTTTTATGGTGTAGCTAGAACCAGAATTCTCTCTCCAAGGTGCACAATGGGCTATGTAGCTCTCTCTTTAGACTAAACACTCAGCGTTTTCCTAACATCTACAGACCGAAGGGTAACCTCTTAACAGGGCTCGTGAAATGCTTGCTGACTTGACTTCCACCCCTCTCACTAGCTTCATCTCTCCGTCCAAGTGCACCATGGATGTGCCCATGGATCCCACACAAGCAGTATTGCTTCACTCCACACATCTTTATTTGTGGACAAGCAAAGACATGATCAGCTGTATCTCTCTGCCTCTGGTTAGCTCGTGTTCATCTTTCTAGACTTAGCTGCAACATCTTTTTCTCCAGAAAGCCTTCTCTGAAACCCAATTTGAAATAATAAATGCTCTTTTATGCTCCCTTGCATCCTATACAAACCTCTATATATTGAAATCTTACTGGCAGTTTGTTTCTCTCTTTCACTAGACTATAAAGCTTTGGAGAAAAATAAATTTTATATTCATCTTTGTACCCTCAACATCAAGCCCAGTGCCTTCTGTGTGGTAAGTGATTAAGAATGCTTGTTAAATTGTGTTTGAGCTTAATTAATACATTCAGTAGTTTTCCATAAGATTTCCTTTCCTTCGGCTGAGAGTTTTGGGTAATTGGGTAGATTTTTGGGAAAACTGTGGAAGAATTCTTAATTGGGATGTTTCTGGGTCGCTTATAGTTTGAACACAGGATTTAAGAGTGAGCATTGTGTGTGCGTATATATATATATAAGGCCTGAAAGATAGACAGCAACATTTCAACTTAGTTTTTTAAGATATTAACTACAGGTTTCTGGGAACTGGTTGTACTTCCAGGATTACAGGATTTTTGCTACCATATATAATAATATGTACTATAAATAAGTTCGAAGTATAAGAAATGTAAATACTTTTATTTGTAAATTATTGCTAATAATTAATGCCCAACAGATTTAGTAACTCACAGCCTCTGAGGTCCCTTCCAGTTTTGAAATCCCCCTGCTGCCAAAAAAAATCTCAGAATAAAAAATGTTTTGACTCTGTTGTAGGTACCAGATGGGACCATCACTTGGTTGTGTTGGTCATCCATAATTGCAGAGTGGGCCCATCCTGTATCCATCTGCATCACTTGTGAAGAAAGCCCGAGCACATTGAATTAATATGCTTTCTTGATCATTTTAGTAAACTTCCTCACATTCCAACAATCTCAAAAGTAAAGAAGAGGCCATAAGTCTAATTTCCCTGAAGAAACAGTAGGTTAAGATAAAAACATACAAACACAAAAACACACAACATCTTAACAATATCCTCTCTCTGCCAAATGATTCATCCTCATTGGATCCACTAGATGTGAGGAGGAATATTCACAGTATAAGTGAATACAAGTCTTTACAAAAATGTTATTTTGGTAGTCTATATTAATTCATCTGTCTGAGATGGGATACTGTGCTTTTTTCTGATCAAATTTGTTTGCTCTACTGACCTTCTATTTGTTTGGTGGGTTTAGCACAAAAATGTTAAACAGCAGGACCTCTAATTTAAGGAAACTATAATGCTTATATTCCCAGAAATGAGAAAAATTTTGTGTTTAGAAAAAAAGCAGATTTATTTGATACTCAAGATTTATTTATTTTGTTTGTTTAGGGAAACTTACATATCCCTCCTAAAATAAGAATACCAAGAAGAAGGAAACAAGTCAAAAAGTTCAGGGGTAAAATTAATTTTGTATCTTGAGGATTGCTAGAATATTTATTTTTTCTTTATTAATTCACTCATTCAAGAAATATTATTTGAACATCTTCTATGTACCAGGCATACTGCTAAGTGCCTCATCAATTAATAGTCTGGCAGAGGGGACAGCTCTTTTATTCCATGAGAATATTTACTTATGGAGTCATGAGTTTTTAAAAAGAGAAGTCCAGAGGGCAATGGAAGAAGATCAGGAGAGACTTGACCCAATCTGGGTGTGAGGCTGGTGCTCCCTAAGAAGGGAGTGGAGAACTGAGGGTTGAAAAAGAGATAGCCAGGAGAAGGAGTGAGCAGTGGGTAGGCCAAGGTGTTCCAGGCAGAGACCACAGAGCACACAATTCTTGCCAGGATGAGCTGTTCTCAGCAGATGCTTTGATATTCCCTCTAGTCTCTGGTGACCCCACCCTGATGTCATGATGCTTTTTCCCTCTCAGTTTCATATCTGACCTTTCTGAGCTCATCTGTCAAGGAGGCTTGCTTCTCTTTCTAGGCCAATGAAAAACTTTACTGAAGAGTGAAAGGAGAAAGTGATAACTGAGAAATTCAGCTAGAAGTGATGAAATAGTACAGTAAAGGACAAGCCCTCTCCTTCAAAAATAGAAACTTAGCCTCACCCCTGCCAAACATGTGCCTCTGTTTAGAAGCAGCTCCCAATGTAGGAGTCCAATAAATTCATAAATTAATATGTATTATTAAATCCCTAGAAGAGGGAAAAATGTAAGTTTATAGATATTGCCCACCATTTCTTCCTAATCTCTGATCTTTGGGTAAGATTTTAGTTTTTTCATATTAGTAATTAAATTTCACCTAGGAAATAAAGGGATATAGCTCTGTCAATGTAATAAAACGTCCTTTTTCATAAAAAAAAGAGATATGGACGAATCTCACAAACAAAATGTTGAGTAAAGATGCCAAGTTTAAAAGACACATACTGTATAATTCTATTTACATAGAGTTTGAGAATAGTTATTTTGTTGGAAGTTCAGCCATTCTCGGTGGGCTTATCTGTGGTCGTGGTGAGGGTATTGACTAGGAAGGGGCACAGGGGACTTTTGGGGTGCTAGTGATATACCCTGAATATACCGCATGTCATAAGTATAGTGTGTGCACTTTTCTGTATGCAGTATATAGTGTAATTCAGTAAAAAGTTTTAAAAAAATATTCACTTATTCCAATGCTCATTGCAGCACTATTTGGAATAGCCAAAACGTGGAAACAATCTAAATGTTCATTGACTGATGAATGAATAAAGAAAAGGATGTATGCACATATAATGGAATATTATTCAGCCTTTAAAAAATAGAAGGAAATTCTACAGTATGAGACAGACAGCATAGATGAACCTTGAGGACATTGTTTTCAGTGAAATAAGCCAGTCACACAAAGACAAATACTGCATGACTCCACTTACGTCAGGTATCTAAAATCAAATTCATAGAGTCAAAGAATGGAATAGTGGTTGCCAGGAACTGGGGGAAGGGGGAAACGGGGAGTTAGATATTAATTAACAGGCCTAAGGTTTCAGTTATGTGAGATGACTAAGTTCTAGAGATTTGTTGTACAACATTGTTCCTATAGTCAGCAATACTGTATTGTACAGTTAAAAATTTATTAAAAGGGTAGATCTCATGCTAAGTGTTCTTATCATGATAAAATAAAATAAAATAAAATAAAAAGATGTTCACTTAGAATGAATCCTTTATATCAAGGAAGAACATATTTGATTCTGCAACATGATTGTGGTAGTATCTACAGAGCCATTAAGAAGTGGGCCTTTACAATGATCCAGTTTATTTAACTTAGCTCAATAGACACACACCAAGTCTCAAAGCACATTACTTTGGGCCAGATTATTCAGTACAACCTCAGTTCTAATGATACTAATATACAATTGCTCAAATTAACCAGTTTTAAAAAATCTGTATTTCATTATGTGTGTGAGAAGAGGGTTAAAGTATGTGTTTCTGGCTGTATTTCAAAGGAAATGTGATGCATTTCCAATATACCCTTTTATTTCTCCAGAAGACAGTTAAAGAAAATGGTATGATGCCATATACCCAGCCTTCGTGCTGTGGATTTTTTGGTACCAAAATACAGATTATATGGTAAACAAAGAACATTTTTCTGAGTTGACATCATTTCAATAGGCCTATGAGTTTGATGATTAGTCTTCCATTTTCTGCAAGCACAAATCAATGGGATGGAATTTGTGGTTACAGATGTATGTTCTAGTTTTACTTCTGCAAGTGCAAAGAAGGGAAATGTATCATTGCATGCTACATTGGTGTTATGAAATATCATAATTCTGTGCACCTCCCCCATTTCTTAAGTTACTTTATGCTTTTTCAGATGCATCATTTCTCAGCTTTGCTGCCTGGCGTCCCTGCTCATTGGAGGACAGCCGATTCTTAGAAGGTTTAAGACAAAATGAAGACCCAATAGTGATGTTCCATTGAAGGTATTATAGGCTGCTGACTCTGGAGTCTTGGTAGCCAGTGGCCTGGCAGCTGGTAAAGTCACCGTACTGGAGGAAAGGGAGTGGGAAATGGGATGCTGGTTGGCTCTGCTCTTCTTGTAAGTGGTGCTGGGGTCTCATATATACAAAGTGTGACTTGTATAGTGCTCAATAACTTATGAACTAGAAGGTGCATCTGGGTATCTAAAGCAAACTCAGGCAATCAAAGTTAACATTCCTGAGAGTAGGATACTTGTCAGGCTGAGAAACAGGTAATTATGGTTGAGAACCTCTTGGAACTTTGCTGGGTACTCTGGGGAACTGAAAACAGCCCAACCAATGGGATATAAGTGCACCTTACATAAACAATGAAGTGGCTTGGAGAACGTTCTCCTCCAACTGTGTGTAAGTGCCCTCTTGTATATCTGTGTATTCAGAAGTTATTCTCTGTTCATCTCATAGGAGTGGTGCCCTACAAGGCCACATCAGACAGTAAACATAGCAGTTAAATGGAAGATACGCCCTTTTGTGCAGAAATGATTGTCTAGTTGCCAAAAAAGAAAACCCCAAACAAAAGGAAACAAAACCCCCCAACCATATGCTTATGTTAATATTTGTAAATTTAATAAGAAATATTGTTTTATTCTATACACATATATTTCATTGTTACTGCAATGATGTTAGGTTCCACAGCAGTTTGATTTTCATTCCCCTCTGCAACTTTCCTTCGCTCATGGTTAGCCTCCCTCCGAAATCAATGGACCCCACGAGCCACAAATGAGTAGGGATAGGAAATTAAATCTGTGAACAAGCAGAACTAATGAAATCCCTCACAGCAAGGCAAAGATGGGATAAGAATTACTACAGGCTACAAAAGCCTGCAGTTGTTAGGTACAAAAGAGGGAGAACCATGTGCTAGGTAGACAGAGACACAGCAAATATGTGATCTCAGTGACACAGCCATCAGTTCACCATAACATTTGTAACTTTTTACATTTCTATAGATATATAGACCTGTACTATTTATACATAGATGTAAATATACACACATATATGCACCTTAGACATTTTTATACTGGCCATTTACAAATTATATGCCTCATATATCCCATGACTTCAAAATTTATCTGTAAGATACTGCCTAGCATCTTTTTATTATCTGTTTATAAAATTGTAACACAGGAAACTTCTTGACAATTCGTTTCAGGACTAGTCTCGTGAGTTTCCAGAGCATGTGGTCATCCTCATATTGTCATTTCCATAAATTTGGAAAAGCACCTTTGTTCAAAAATGCATCTCTTGCTTACTTTACTGCTGCTTCAACGACGGTCCCAACCTTCCATTGCACGGTGAGCCTGGTACCAAGTAGGAGTTCAATAGGTGAGGCTAGCAAAGCAAAGGCCATCGAGGGATGGCATTACCCAAATTCCTACAGAGACACAAGGACACTTTTTGATAAAATGCTGTGCACAGGGTACCTGAAGTGGGCAGAGCAGAAGGAATTCCACTGGTCAGTGAATTGACTGTAGAAAAGAAGGGCTGATGTCAATAAGATAAGTTACTTCTTTACATTGTGGAGGCGACCTATTCTTTTTTTTTTCTGTTTTCTCAAAGCCCCTGGTTTTGTGCCAGGCACATATTTACCAATTTGAATGGATTTCATTATTAGCAAAATGGAACAGTTATGTGGATTGAGCTGTATCAGCAGAAACTCCACTTTATTAACCATAAGAGGGCATTGACTACTTTCCTCATTCTTTACCTGGTCTATTCCTCTTTTAAAACTCAGCTAACGAGTTCCATGTCCCAGAAAGCCTTCCCAGAGACCTAGGATGATGCATTGCCGTTCACCCCTGTTCCCAGTGTGCCTGTTCATGCCTAGAGCACAGTACTCCCCTCTCTGTTATTGTCAATGTGCCTACTTTGCCACATGAGACTGTAAGCTTCTCGAGAACAGGAGAAAAATGCATCATTCAGTTCAACCACAGTGTCTAGTTTCCTAGCTGTAAAGATGTTAATTGAATAAATGAATAAACCTTTTAATTAATATGAAGATAAAAGAAAAGATTGGATTGCAAGAATTGAGTTAGCCACAACACAACATGGAGAAGTCCCTGGAAACTTGAGCATCTATTTTATTAACATAACACACTTTAAATCTTAAATGCACTTAAATCTAATTTTTTTATGAATTAAAAAAGTACTTTGTAGTATTTTCCTCAGAGTTCCTTGTCCATAACATTCACATGATGAACTCGCAGCAGAGAAATCTTTTAACAGAACCTAGATGAACCTTTGTGTGATAATTGAAAATGTCACAGAGAATGGTGACTTCTGAAACAGTCATCAGAGGAGTAGGTGGTTGAGGCAAACTATTGCCTGGAAGCTAAATAACCTGCCTGTATGGATACCTTTCCCTTGAGATGGTGGCTACTGGAAGCCAGAGACAGATCTTTCAACAAGATTAAAGAGATGCTATTAATTGCTATCGATCATGGGTCAACAAATTAAATTGCATCTGCAACTGCATCTCTGAAAGGTCTAAGTGAGAAATGCAGTTAATGGGTCTGGCTGACCCAATGTTGTGATTAATTAAAAAGGGAATGAAACCCCCAAAAAACAAACAAAAGCAAAGGAAAATATAATGGGAAGATACAAGGGTGGGCATCCTTGGAAAGCTCAACTTGAAAGGCTTTCCCAGGACCTAACTTGCCATTTAACCCTACATGTTCTGGGATAAACAAACAGAGAAGGCCACAGTGGACAGCTAAATATATAATTTTTTAATTTACGGAATCCTGGTGAGCAACAATATGAAAATGAAACAAACATTTTACATTCTGAAGGGGCAAGTGAGGAGAGAGGTGTTGGAAATTTATAAGCAGTTTGTATCACAATATGTAAATACATTTTTTCACTATGGTATGAGATTAATATTTGCCACAAACCAGTCAAAGAATTCCATTATTCTTGCCATTCTGAACTTTGACTTTCTTTTCAAGAATACTACGAAAAAACATATGACCAGTGTTAAACTTGGGCTATTCAAATTACAATTATTCAAACCAAGATGAAAATAATGTTGGCAAGTAGAAACAGGGTGGGCTGCCCTGAAGATAAACACATCTGAAGTTGATCCTAAACACCTGATGTATTAGCAGCTTCTTCATCTTCATCATGTGCCACCCCCAAGTAAAGCATAGGTTCCATATTTTTGGTGGTGATTGTTCACGTCAACATCCTTCTCATCACCTGTGCTAGAGATGGGACTGTTTTAATTCTTGAATCCTCATTTGATCCTCCGTGAAGTCCTGTTGTACCAGCTGGTCTGAGTCTCACCACTTGCAGATCAGACCCTAATCATTTTTTCCTGGACTTTTATAACTACTTCTGTTAATGTCCCCATCTATCTCTTCCCAGACCCCAATCCAACCTTTACTGTGCTGTCAGAATTGTTTTCAATATACAAATATGGTTGTGTCACCATTTCATTTGATGTTAATCAATCTTTACTATATATAAAAACCAAATCTAAGTTTGTTAGCATGATCTTCTAGGTCTTAACGATTGAGTTTCCTTCCCAGACAAAACTCCCACTGTATTCCTCCATGTCCAGCCTCACGCTCAAATTATACGTGACTGCCTGTCACACTTTGAATACACTATTTTTCTCTGTTTTACAATATTATTCTCCTAAATGCCTGCCCAACTTGTATTTAAGCTACATGATCCAATTCCAGCATCACCTCATCCATGAGATCTCTTTTTTGATACTACCAGTCCTAATAATGATAGCTAATGTATAGCAGCTCTTCTTACATGCAGGCCTCTATTTCATCCTGTTTAATTCTTACAACTCTGTGATTAAAAACCTGCTTTTGCCTCTTTCTAATCACGTGAGCCTGAGAAAGCCACAAAAAACCTCTCTGAACCTTGATGTTCCGGTCTGCAAAATGGGAATACCAGTCCATAATTTCATGGTGGTTATAAGGATGTCTCATGTAAAGTAGCTGGTACAATATTTGACACACAGAAGAGGTTCAAGAGATGATAGCTGAACTTTATATCCAAATTCTTCTCCAACCCTACCCACTTCACATAACTATTCATTTGGAAGGTTTTAAAACACAACTTAATTCTAAAAGTATTGCTTTTTTGAAAGTATCCCTACTCAAAGCCTTATTGTAATGTGAGTACTGAGATTATTTAAACTGGACTTTGGGCTTCCAAGAATTATCAGTTCAAGATTTTCAAAAATTAAAAAGAAATCCATCATATCATCACCACAACTGAAAATATTTGGAATATAAAACAAATTTTGGGTCCTTAAAATTAAATGAAAGAAATTCATTCAACTCAATCCATTTAACTCTTACTTTATGAAAGATACTATGGCACTAGTTGTGTTCATCAAAAGAACAATATGCCTTCTAGGTTGACCAGGGAGAATCAGATGTTTACACTGGACAGTACTGTTTGAGGCTCACTGATGCACGGGTCACCCCAATTTAAGGAATAAATTTCTTAGGAATGTGGTAAGAAAGTATAGGTGAGGTTGCTGACTCAGAGATAGCATTCTGTCTTTCAAAATCATGAAAATACCTCTCTTTAACCGAGTAATATTCCCAAGACAAAACCTCAAATAACAAACCCAAGACTCTGTCTCAGTTCATAGCTTTCTCTCCTATGTTTTGAGGTGCCCTCTCCATGAAACTTGATCTAAACTGAACTGTAAACAATCCTTTAGAGCAGACATAAGGAGTAGAGAATTGGTTATGGGGGAAATTGAAACACAAGAAAGCCTAATCTTGTATTAAGAAAGTGTTGGTGGAGTAGGGGTGTGTATTCACCTGTGTGGGGATAAAATGCTGATGTCTTACTGGTTGCTTTTTTATTCCTTCCTCCAACAATGCAGAACATGATGGCAATTTATAAAATATTGTTCAGTTTTACACTGTATTAGGCAATATGTTTGTCTCAAGGAGAAGAAAAGTACCAGTTTACTTGTGCTCTCTAAGGGAAGCTTACACGCACTTTAAAGGCACTGTTTCCGGCATGCTGGCTGCCTGCGGTAGTTCTTGCTCTGGGGCTCTTGGTTCCCCCCTGGAGGTCGATTAGTAGAAAGCCTCTTGCCCCGCTGTTCCCCTGCTCAGTGTCTAGGAGGGAGTTTAACATTGAACATTAAAAGAGAACAAATCCTCAAACAGCAACAAACCCAGGACTCTGTCGGAGTTCATAGCTGTCAGTTGGCAAAGGTCAAATCCCTACTTTGAATCTAGAAGGTGTAACAATCAAATGTAATGTTATGGATGCTTTATAGCATGCGAACACCCCCTCCACCTCATATTTTAGAAAATCTAAGACATTTGAATATGGATTGGATATTAGATGATAATAAGGAATTATTAATTTTGTTAGGTTTGATCATATAACAGTATGGTTTTGTAAAAAAAAAAAAAAAGTCACTTTTTAAAAAAGAGTGTAGGGGTGAGTGATATGATGCTAGACATTTGCTTTACAAAAACCTAAGGATTAAAACAATATATGAAGTATTATTCAAAATCTTGATAACTGTTGAATCTGGGCAATGGGTAAATGGAGGTTGCTTATGTTGTTTTCTCAATTTTTGTGTATGTTTGAAAACTTTTATAATAAAAATTATTCTTGCTTTGCCACTTGCTATCCTATGACCTTGGGCAAAACCTTTAACCTCTTTATGTTTTGGTTTCCTCAAGAGCAAAGCAAAGATAACAAAGTTCATTCCTCATGGGCGTGCTGCATGGATTGAACACGATCCTGTGGGCACAGAGCCAGCACTCAATAGTTACAAATTATCATTCGTATCGTGTATGGATATAGGACCAGGAAAAACTTCCTATCGCTTACCCTCTCGCTGCTGGTTTATTTGAACCTCTTCTCCAATCCCTGAGTCAGCTTTGTCTTGTATTATGAAAAATGAAAATGTGCACAGGCCAAAGCTAATGCTTCCTTCTAATTGAATATAGCTCTAATGACACATGTACTTTCCAATGGTAGAACCACTGAGAATTAGTCATTAAATAATGAGGGTAGGAAGGGGGAGAAATTCGGGAAGGAAAATATACCACAAACAATGTTTGCTGGTTAACACACTTTATATTTAACAAAATAATTTTTTAATAATATATTCTTTTACACATCAAATATTGTTGCTAGAATCCCCTTTTTACAGTTTAGTGTTTAGGTTTTTTTTTTTTCTCACTAGTTTTCAGGCACACCATTTTTCAAAGATTTTAGAAACTGAATCATTTTTAATAGGCATCAGCTGACAAAGAGGATGTTGATCCCTTATTTAAACATAGCTGTAGTTTAAAGCCGAGAACCAAAGGTGGAGGAGAAACAAGAGGACAGAGGTGACAGTGTGGCTGCAAACAAAGCCATCAAAAGAAAAACACAACAGATGAGACCAGAACTCTGCTGTTCAGAGTTTGGAGAGAATTTCTCAGTGACCTGGGTAGAAGGAAGTTGTAAAATGTTCATCAGTTTATGAGAAATTCTGTCACAGTATAGGTTCATCTTTCCCTAAAGGAGGAAACATGTCAGTGCTACAAAATCTTAAAGGGAACAGCTTGTAGTGAGAAAATTAATCCAACAACAATGACAACAATAAAAATCCTTCTCTCTAGCTGATAACAGAGGCCAATGAGCAGCCTGCTTTCTGCACAATCTCTGAAGAGAGTTTCTTGATGGATGTCACACTCCATTCTAGTAAAGTCTTGCTGTGACTATCACTGTGCCAACACTTTGATGCAAAATTCCTCTACTTCAGCTTCCCAGTTGCACTCTCTTTGTGTTTTCTAAAAAAGACACAGTAGCTCCTTAATAATAGATAAGGTACTATGCTACCTGGCTCTATTAATGATATTTTCTGAGTTTCGAACCTTACTCCTGTCATTTATTATCATTATTATTATTACTTTCCAAGAGTGTGGATTTTTGAAGCTGGCAACAGGCAACCTCAGGGCAAAGAAAGCTCTATAATATGTCTCTGTCTAGACACAAGCTGAAGTGCGGAATGCCTTTACTTCTGAGTGCAGACATAAATCATGCAGCATTGCTCGTGAATGATTCATGACTGTCTATATGATGTATCCATGGTGGCAACTGAAAAGCACCAACCTTGCTGCAAATTGGTGTTCTAAGGGAAGGCGGCTCGATGTTCTTCCTCAGGACGGTGCCGGCATGGCTATTTGTATCATAACACAAGCACAGTGTGCGTAAAAGTGTCAGGTCCAACTCGTCAGCACATTAATTTTGGAAATGACAGCTCTTTCTTGATGACAGGAGATGCTTCCAGGGTGGAGAGGCTGACAATTTTAAATGAAAAACCAGTTGACAAGACTAGAGAAATATGTATCTTGAGGGTGGACCTATAGCATTACAAGCATCACTCTCTATGGAGAAGACTGACCCCTGGGGCTGCTGTCTGTGCATGTCCTAAAGGGCTCAGAGGCTCACCAAAGCCACAGGTGGCACTGCAGCTGGCCCAGTATCTCCCCCTAGTATAGAGTATACCACTCCATACTGATTATTCTAGACCACTGGTTCTCAACCAGGTGAAACTCCCCTCCCCCTCCGCCCCCACCGGGTGTTGCTACTGGCACCTAGTGGATAGTGGCCAGAGACGCTACTAAACATCCTAAAAATGCACAGGATAGCCCACACCAACAAATAATCATGTGGCCCAAAATGTTGATAGTACTAAGGTAGAGACATCCTGCTCTAGAATATGGCACTCCACAGGAGCTATGGCAAAGCCCAGGTTGGGGAAACAGAAAAAGAAAGAACATTGGTAATGAAGACAACCTTAGAGTTTCTTCAAGGACCCTATCAGATTTGCGCCAAGGATTTTAGGACAGGAGAGTGGAATAAGCGACTAACTAGGCCATGTGGTTTCGGAATTGCTAATTTTGCACTTGAATTGAGATGGCATCAGATACCCTGTGTGTTTTATTTTTTCTGTTACTATACTAGCAGCATTACCAGGGCAACCTGGAGGCTCTTCAAAGGTTCACTTTAATTGTTCAGTATCTAATATATACATTTTTAAAAATGTTCAACAAATGGAATTGTATTGTGCAAGACTCACTCTACCCTAATCTTTAATTTAAATCAGCACTTGAGGTGGAAAGAGTGTCCTGAATCTGTGTTTTAGACGTAGGGCTGAGTGGTTGTTACTGTAACATGGCAAACACAGTCCCAAGCCGTAAAAACTGCCGATGTCCACTACTGGCTTTCGGTCCAGTCTGAACTCAAAAGCCAGCAATGTTCAGAAGGATTCAGAGTCACAGTGGGGCTAGTCACCCTGGTTCTGATATTTATATTGCCTGGTGACAGGGAGGGTTTAGAGTGCTTTAGTTACAAACCAAACTCAAATTTAGTATCATGAAAAGTCTGGTGATTAGTGCTATAATTTTAAATATCTGTCTCTCTTTGGATTCTTTAGTCAAGCTCATGGTGTACTTTACACATTAGTTTTTAATTGGCAGTTTCAAGGTTTTGCGTATGAAATGCGTGGTTTGTAAGCATTAAATCGTGAGCCCCCACATAATAGACAAACTAGCTGTTCCTCATCCTGTCCAGCAAGGGGTCCATCTACACATCCATCCCTCTTTTCTTAGTCTACAGGGCATGATCCACTCCAGGGGAGCGATTCGTTGGATGCCCCTTTGTCCTCCTGGCAGGGAAAGGTCCTTCCCATGACATTCCTTTACCAAACCTTTTCTTGACACAACTCAAAACTTTGCTGTGCAGTCAAATCTGGCCCTTTAGACTCTAAAGGTGAAAAAAAAAATACTACAAGAGAAAAATGCCATACAGGATGTACGGAGGAGTAAAAATGGAGCAAACCAGGGGATGGTGAGCTGGCAGGTCAGAGGCTTCACCAGAGAAGGAGCCTGTGCAAGGCTATTTCTTTCTTTTTGTTCCAGAAATCCAGTCAAGTCACCATCAAGCATTGGTAAATACAAAAGCGGTTTAGATAGCTATATACTATATATATTTTATATAGCAAGAGAGAAAGAGAGAAATTTCCTCTTAGTAAAATATTCACTTTTGTCAACCCTAAAAGGTTTTGCTGGTGACCCTGTTGTAACTGGCAGGAGTTTGTTTGTTTTGTTTTGTGTTAAACATGTGCGGTGTAGAAGCCAGAGCATCCTCTTCTAAGAACTCGTCATTGGTTGGAAGTTTGTCCTACACAGTCTGCTTGCCTTGGCATTCACGTTTTGAACACTGAGCAGGTTTCCACCAGTCCCCGTTGTGACAGTGACAGATGTTACATTCATCCACTTTCACTTCAATGCCAGCTGGAATTATTGTAGTTCCTGCAAAGCAGTTTGGACCTAGAACACACAGATACATTAATTAGTTGATTAAATCTGGGAGCCTCCCTTTCTTTCTCACCCACTCCCTGCTCCCAAATTCAACCCCCAAGCCATGAACGAGTAGGTCAGACCACTCTAACAACTTATTGTCAAGGAATTTTCTGGCCAGCCCTTTAAATTCAAATTTTCAACTCTTTCATCTTTTGCACACAGCTTGTATTTTCCATGTAAATCATGCATTTAAAAAAGAGAGACAATGCTCAAAACATCTTATTGTCTGCTTACTGGGTACCTACGATCTTCTAAATCAAGGTTCTGTGGATTAAACTCAATTTGTTTTGTCCTCTACGTTGGGAAAGCTGCCAAAGTGTCCCTGAAATCCGCGGAGGACTGACGTAGTCTGCATGCGATGACGGTATTGGTGGCCTGTCCTCTCCCTTCCTACGGTGGGCATGAGACAGTAACCTCGCTCACGCCCCTGTTTCAGCACCTCCTCAGCCCAGTTCCTGGAATTCCCAGCTTGTTTCCTGATAACAATGAATAATTCATGACCAGATGATTTATTCATGTCCCGAACAAGCTTTGTTAGAGGTTCATTTGATTTTTATAAATGGACTTCCTTTAATCTGCTGGCTATCCTTTTTTTTTTTTTTTTTTTTAAGAATGACCCAAATGGTTGGCTTTTGAAAGTCAGCAGGAATTTCATTTTACTTTTTCAGATTCACGAAAGCAATTTTGAAAATATCAGCTGTTCATTATAGATGGATATGTTTGAAATTCACCAGTCTCAGTTTTTCACTTCTTGTCTATCTTGCTCCCACTCCTTTTTCCTTTACTTTTCGCTTATGTATTTATTTATTTGCATGCATTTTTTTCTTTTAACCTTCCCAATGTAGGGATGCCAGTTTTCAGTGTTAGTTGATATTACTGTATTTCCCAAAATCAAATGGAAAAGCAATTGTTTCTCAATGTGTAATGGATTATAGTGGGGTGGTAAAAATTGCTGTTTCTTTGAAACAATTTAATATAAGTCTCTGAAGTACACATTTGGGTAAAAAGAGAAAGCACTGAGTTGTGTTTGCTAGTGATTTATTAATCCAGTGTTACTGGCCACTTGCCATAACCACTACAAAGTAACATGGCAGCATATGTCAATATCAGTGCCCTACTTTCACTTTCTTACCCTTTGATAAGAATTTACAAGACTGTCTTTACCATCAAATAAATGAAATCTGGGGCTACTTGTAGTTCCACTTCATAACTGGAGTCTTGCTTTTATAAAAATTGTAACTATTAAGTTACAGTGTATATTTATCAACACAAAACTATTTCATATGTTATGGCTTTAATTGTCCATTGTTTTAGAGCTCCCGGATTTCGACTGTGCATATAGTGGTGATTGCATTCCTATGCCTTTCTTCACTCTAGCACAAGTACCTGGGGTGTGTGCCCAAGCTTGGAAAGCCATCAGGAATAGGAGGCATACATAAAGGGTCAACTCTTGACAATTAAACAGCTAGTGAGCTGTTTGCCTTCGCCCAGGAGGGTGCATCTCGTTCTGATTATAAGCCACTGGTCATCCTAATTGCTGATTATTTAAGGATCGTAATATTAATTCCATAAGTTTTGAGATTCAAGTCATTGTTTGATAGATTGGAATGCCTTTGGGACTATACTTCCTTGGGAAAATTCAACACCAAACCATGAATTTGTTCTGGACCCAGAACTGAGGGAATCTTTAGAGAACTTGGCAAGCAGGTTTTTTCAGAATGTAGTTGCTTCTCTCATGGTTACTGCTGACAGACTTCTGTCGGCCCAGCCAGTTCTAGGCCAAACAAAGTCTTGTCAGGGCCAGGCAGGCTTCGACTACCACGTGTTTGCCTGGAGTCAGCTCACAGGAGGCAATGGTTACTCTCTCCAACCACCCCCTTTTAACCAAAGCTTTACACCCCATTTGTATACTTTTAATTTTTCAGATGGGGAGAGAAAAAAAATTCTAAATAGTGGTTTCAGAACAAAGAAGTCCCTGAAACAGGCAGAGTAGGCATGCTGTTGGCTCACAAGAGGCTGGTTAATCTCAATGGCACAAGAAGAGAAAAAGGCAGGGAAGAATCTTTGTGAGAAGAGATTTCTTACAAGTCACTATGAGTATCCCAAAGGGATATTTTACTCTGGTATTCATATCTACCCCTTTCTATATATGTTGGCATCATACTATGATCAGTGTGTATTTGATTAACCTCTATACATCATTTCAAAAGAATCATTTAGAATTTGCTGCACTCTCAGCTCAAGAAATATTAATTACTGTATATGGATTGACAGAACGCAAAGAAAGATCCTGTGCCCGTGCCGGGACTAACCAAAGGCGCTTCTGTAAATTGCACAGTAAGCCCTCAGCTGTCTACCTTCTGGCCAGAGGTATTTTACAGAATCAAAAATTCCTGTTTGATCTCATTAGCTTTAGCAGTACAGTGATTTTATTAGTGCCCTTCTGAGAATCTCAGGTGTAACTACAGCAAGTCTCAAGTTTGCTGTTAATAGTCTTATCTGCTTAAAAGTAATTTAGATAATTGTTAAGCAGAATGGTTGGCACTATTTAAAAACTGTTCTGGTTGTAGCCCTTCTTCCTTAATAGTGGTGACAGTAAATGCTAGTCTGCTTTGAGCATGTGGTGTCCTAACGGGTTCTTTACATGGGAACTCTGTCCTGTCTACTCTCTTCCTTTTATGTGGGAGCTGCTTTCTTTTTATCTTGGTCTCTGTGAAGGAATAAGTTGCTTAGATGAGGGAACTCAATGGCAAAGCAATGTATTTGAATGCAGAGGATTTGGAGAGACTCCAGAGAGGAGCGATGAAAATGATTAAACTGAAGGCTGGCAAATAGGACCTCTGAGAAAAGGTTAAAGGGATTGGAATTATTTAATCTAGAAAGAGAAGATGGAGGAATAACTCAATAACTCTCAAAGAATGAAGCCTTCTTATATGAAAAATGGTGACCAGCTGTTCTCTCTTTCTTCTGGGGCCTAGAATACGAGGAAATGGAGATACAGCGATTCTCAATGAATTGAACACACACACAGATTCCTCAGAGGAGTAAGAATTGAATGTGGCAGTTGCCAACAACGTGGTGAGATCTTCTATCTTAGACATCTTTAAGAGTATAGAAAGTCTGCCAGGCGTGGTGGTTTATGCCTATATTTCCAGCTACTTGGAAGGCTGAGGAGGGAGGATCGCTTGAGCCCAAGAGTCTGAAGCTTCAGTGAGCTATGATGGCATCTGCAGATAGCCACTGTACTCCAGCCTGGGCAACACAGCAAGACTCCATTTCTAAAAAAAAAAAAAAAAATAGGAGGTCTTATCTATCAGGTATGGTTTAAATCATCAGCTCCTTGAAGATAGTAACTGAATATCTGTTATTTCTTATAGTCCATGCCTAATACTGTATCTGGCAAATATTAAGAATTCAGAAAATATTTGTTTAACTGAAAAAAATAGTATGAACTAGCTAGTTATATATTGGAAGCAAACTTATTTCCTGGACTCATAAATCAGGCCTTATCTATAGATTAGGCCTAGTTCTAATAATATAGGTATAGAAATATTTGCTAATGAATGAAAACATATGGTGATAATTTCTTGAGCACTTACTTCATGCCAGGAATTTGTCCATTTAATCTTTACAAGAAACCATATAATGTAAACATTTTTACCCTCAGGACACTGAGCCTCACAGATAAAAAAAGAAAACTTGCCTGAAATCACGTATCCAGGAAGTATTATTGATGGGATATGAGTTCAAATCTCTGTGAACCATAGAATGCTTCTAATTGCCGAGTAAAAGAGGCAAGTGTCTAGGAGAGTACTGCTGTGTTCCTTTGCTCAGATCCTGAGCTTCTGATCAGAATTTAGAAGTTCAGTTGATTTTCGTACTGATGATGCTTACTGAGGCAAGAAATTTGATCTGGTCAGAAAGAAGTGAGACTGTTTTTATACAGGTCTTTATCAGAGTTACTGGTTTTATATTGTGTACTCATATAGTCTCCAAGAAAAATAATTTATTTAAACACTAAAGGAAACGTCCCATGGAGAAGAGGCTCGGGCAGTGAAGCTTCCTTTTGGCAGCAATGAAGTTCTTACTGGTACTGGATGTGCACTGACCAAGAAGCAGAATGAAAGTGGCCTTTGACTCAGGAGATCTTGTTCAAGCTGAGGTTCTGTGATTGATTGATTGATTATCCATGCAAGTGCTCTGTAACGCAAATACAAATGGGAGCCCATGTGGTCTAAGAGAGGATTCATATTTTTGAAAATGTGATAAAAATGGGAAATTCAATTATTTACTGGGAGTTGCAGCTGGGAGGGAAGAGGGAAAGGTAGAAACACTCATACATGAAAACATTTTTTTTTTTGCGTGAAACACATGAATAGTTTTCCCTATTATTCTGTACTTCTCTGAGCATTTATTTTGTACATCGACAAAGTAAAAACTAGTGTGCAAACTTTTCTGTCCACAATAGAAATCATTCAAAAAAATCTCATAAGGAAGAGCAATATACGAAATATATAAAAACAGAGCTATTCTTAAGAGATGGCTGTGGGGAGCCGGGAACTCTATCTTTTCAGAAGCATTTTCTCCCATTTTCCATTTCACCTTCCCCAAGGAAGACCATGAGGTACCTGCATAGAATATCTAGTGATCAGAGAAAAAGCATTTGGAATGATCTCCTTCAGCTTCAATAATCCAGGATTCTAATAAATCAGCAGAAAATTTAAGGGTTTCTGTCATATTTATGGTATTAAGAACTGAGCAGCTGCTGAAATTTTTTTTTTTCTTGTTAAGCCCTGAAATTTCCCTCATAAAAGGGTGCATAAAAACTACATGGAAAAGGAAGTTGACAGCCACTCTGATCACACCTCCTGCAGATTCATGCTTGCTTACGATGTTAAACATCATATGATTGCATTAAGGAATGAGTAGATAACCTGAAATAAGAGTTCTGGAGGAGAGAATCAAAGAGCTGGATTGCATGTATGTATGTGTGGGGGGAGTGGTATGATCCATGAGTGTAATACAGTAAGATGGGATCAGTAAAGTGGCAAGGAAAAGAAGTCGGGGCAGTGGTATGCTGGAGCCAGTGCCCATAGTGGCTTGCAAGGGCAAGCTGTTAAATATTCAGTAATCTTGCACCCTCATTGGCATTATTTTGATAGATGAAAATTGGCCATGGGGGTGTATTTAGGCCACCAACAGAAAATGCTACAAATCAGGGTTTTAACACACCTGCCCCAACCCTGCCACTTTAACTCCCTGCTCTCAAGCTAGTTGTTAAACATTTCTGAGCATATTGCTAGGTTAGGTCTCAAGATTCTGGGCTTTTGTGACTATGTTAAAAATTTTAGTCTTTATTCTAAAGCAATGGGAAGCCATTGACATATTTTATGTAGGTCTGTGTGCGTGTGTGTGTGTGTGTGTGTGTTAACATGAAGTAAAGACATTGATTTCATAAACCACACTAGTGTCGCTGTGTTATTGATCCACACCCATGGATGAAAGAGACAGGACCTGCCTCGATGGATGTAGGACTTTTGAGGTTGCAGATAAAGACTAGAACCCTCATAGCCTCTGTGTCAGGGTAACTAAAAGGCATTCCTTTCTCCTTTGCTTTGAGGCACTGAAGATATCTGCTAAAATGCTGGGGTAATATTAAATTAGTGTCAGCAATTAACACATTGGCTTGAATTAATTGATCAGATTATCCCTCATAGAAAGTTAAGTCCTAAGGGAAAAGGAAATGTGCAATTTGATCTGGAGGAGGGAGAAGGAAAAGTGATGCAGAGTGGAGGTAATTTCTAGGAGGACAGCTTCGTCCCTTAGGGGACCAGGATCATGCACAATCTGATTGAGATGCTGGGCTGCTGGGAGAGAGGAGGGTCCTGTCAGTTAGCAAAACCAACCCTGGATAATTTAAGCAGAGAATGCACTTATTAAAGGAAGTTGTATCCAGAAAATACCTAGAATAGCCAAGAGAAACAAACTTGGAGGCAACAGAATCAGTACCAAGTGCCAAAATCATGCCACAGGGCTGGTCCAGTGAAGACCCACCTTGGGCACAGATACAACAGCTTATCCCAATGTCACCAATGTAGGCCCCTGGCTGCTGCTGCTAGAACCATCAGCACAGGTGCCTCTCATACCAGTCTTGCCAGAATGGAGCTGTGTGGTCCCGTGCTTCCTGGACGTATAATACTAACTTGCAATTCAAAGTCTGAAGCAGGTATGTCTGGTGACAGCCTAGCTGAGTGCTGAAGGCAGGCTGGAACAGGAATACCTGGCACACAGACACAGCTTCTCTAGGGGAAAGGCAGCTTTCTTCATACAAAGGGATTTCCTCAATCATAAAAAAAGAGATCATTGTTCATTTCAGATGCTAAGTGGGGTGGGGCAAGTGGCCAATGAGGGCAAATTTCATCTGCTTCTATCTTTTTTCTGGAGCTGACTGCCAGTACACTTGTCTAGCAGGCAGGTGCTATTTAATAACATAAATATTCACTCAGCACGAGGCTGCCAGAAGTGCTAGGGATGCAGCAATGAGTAAGACAGTTTCTGCCTTCAGGGAGTTGACATTCTAATGGGATAAATCAGGCAAAAAGCACAAAAACAATTGAACAGGATAGTTTCAAGTTAAACAAGACAAGGTAGTCAAATGCCTAGACCCAGAGCAGGAAATATTTAATAGTTTATAGAACATGTTTGTGTATGTTTTCTTATATAAAAATAATATTCACCACAATGCTGTAAAGTGGTTATTATGAGTGCCATTTCACAAGTGAGGAAAGGGAAGCTCAGAGAAATTAAGGGACTTGATAAAGGGCAGAGAACTCAGCAATGGGAGAGCTTAAATTTCAACCCTCATACTCTGACCCCAGGTTGACAACTTTCCTTGAGGAGAGCGTGTCTTTATGTGGACTATTATTTACTCAGAATGTTGGTCATAATGGCATGTTCTCCTCTTCCTGAACCCCAGTTTTCTCTCATAGGGAGCTCAGATGAAATCCAGATCCAGTTGATGGCACTCAATTCAGTTAACACTTTAAAAATTCCTTTTAAGAGCTTTTCAGGCAGGACCTAATTTTCTCCTCGCATGAGCTATTATCGTTTTGCAGGTGAGACACTAAGACATACATGTCAAGTGACTTTCCCAAAGTCACACAGCTAATAAGTGATTGAGCTGGGAGACAGAGCCATTCTCTCCATGCTTCACCCCAGCACTCGATCTTCCTGTAAGAGTGACTTTTCATTTCCTCTAAGCATTGATAGCACCTGGGATGTTGCGGCTGTAGTCGAGGGGAAAGGCTGGAGTGCTGAACTTCCTGATGAGTGTTTCAGGTAAAGGGTGAATGGGTCAATGGATGAATGGGAAGGGGAATTCCTGGCTACATGTGAGGCAGAGAAATGGCCTCTGGAGCAGCTGTATTCAGCCTCTTCCCAATAACTGCAGAGCAGGATTTGCCCCATGGAGCTCATACGGTTCTGAAGCCAACGTGTTCTAGCTATCATCTTGGAAGGCAGCCAGGTTGGCACGGAGATCTCTGCAGTAGGAGATGTCCTGTCCTTGTTGCTTGTCGACTCAGATCCTCTATAAAGCCAAGCTTCCTACTTCCCAAAGACTAGGAAAGCCAGGTGGGTCATGACCACTTCACAGACATTTTATGATTATATATAATAAATTAGCATGGCGTCTCTGAAAATCCGCCTTCTGACAACAACTTTGTATTGCTTAATGGTCCTCTCTTGAGTATTGCAATTTCTGGCTTTGATTTGAAAATGTATTATTGACACTTGGTGTCTTTCAGAAATTGGTTATAAATGATCTTCCTGCTGCGTAAATGAGGCCGATTCCTATTGTGTAAAGCTATAAACATCCTATGTTTATTTGGCAGAGAACCTAAATCATTGTTTCAGCAAATAGTAGGTTTGTAGCCCTCAGTCTGTGGTTGAATTGGATTGAAGTATGCTCTTTCTCTTAACTGATTCTAATTCTCTGCTTCATGAGGTCTGATCAATGTTGCTGTGCTATGGAAAAGCAAATAGGATCTTTGATCAGGCGTGCCCATTTTCAACTATCAAAATCTTGGAAAAATGTTTCTTAAAAAAACAGTCATTAGAGCTGATTGCAGTTAAAATTGAACTAAGTGCCTTAAACCTTCCTGGTAAAATGCTCTGATGGCCTTCTTAGGCCTGACCAGAGAGCAGTGATGAAGTTCCAATTGCCGAAGGAAACCTCCAGACTGGAGAATAGAGTGTCTCCACCTGTTTTTAGTCACTCCTCCCTATGTTACTTTCGAACCCTTTTTATTAAACCTAAAAACAAAAAGCTTCCTTAGATTAAGGTGGCAAGATTTAGGAAATATTGTTTTCTCTGAGGCTGCCCTAAAGGTGCTTGTTAATCATTTTATTTGAAAATTCAATATTGCTGAGCTCCCACACACATTTCAATCTGAGAGCTCCAGAGAGTTTTCTGGCCCTTAAGTATGTAAGATTTATAGCCCAGTGTTCCAATTAAGTAAAATGCAAGGGCTGGAGAGAAGAGAAGAAGGACGCGGTCAAGCTACGCAAGAGAAGTAAAGGTTAGCTGCTCTTTTTCTGATTTCAGGAATATCAGCAGGCTCTGAGAATCTGGCATAGTTCAGGGTCTATGTCGACTGGCCATATCAGTCGGGTCTCACTTTCATAAGGTGGTCAGAAAATGGCTTGGTTTGTCATTGCATAAAACATTCAATCTGCTTAGTTAGTGGTGTGAACGATGGAATAATGTCAGCCAAATTTTCCAAGCTGAAATAAGACTGACCTCATCTTGTGAGAGCTTTGAATGCTTTTCAAATCACTGTTGAATTTCTTCTGAGCAATCCTAAAGGTAGGTTGAGTCAGTATCGCCATATTCATTTGAAAGCTGATCACACTGACGTTCAAAGAGACAGTGAAGAGATTAAGACCCTGGAGCCAGACTGTCCACGTTTCAATTCAATGTCCTCAGCCATAAAGTGGGAATAATAATGAAATATCAAGAAAACCTATTTTATGGAGGTTTTAAAGGAGCAGATGAATTAAATTAAAGCCCTTACAACAGTGCCTGTCACACAGGAAAACTCAATATATGTTAGATGTTTCTATTTATCATTCTAATTATTGTAATTACCTGAGTTACAGTCTATACCACTTTGGGTAGCTATGGAGTCTAGGTCCATTGATTTCTAATCTAGTATTTCTTAAAAAAATTTTTTTCTAAACATCAATGAAGAAATTAGTCTTGTTAGCATTGACTAATATTTTTGCAAAGTGAGGGGACATACAGCAGTGAAGTCTTTTCTATGTAGATTTCTTTGGGCTGTTTACCAGGAAGCCAGACAAATGAAGAGAACACCTGAACAGAGATTGTTGCTTTGGGGAGGGTGAGGGGAAATACATTGATCTGTACCGGTTGTTGGCTGAGGAGAGATTCATTAGGAAAATCATTTAAAATGGTTTGCTGAGACTGCTAATGGTAAGCACTTTCATTTGTTGGAAATATAGGGCCCCAGCTATGATGGGAGAAAGTCTAAGTTAAAGGCTAACAAAGAGGTTGCAAGCTAAATACAAGAAAGAGTAGGCAAAGATATCTCTTTAAATATCTATATTTCTATCTATTTATATGGAGAGTGCTTTTTTTTTTTTTTGCAGCTTTTCTCTTAGTGCTTAAAAAAATCGGGATAAAATGTGAATGCCCACCCAAAACAGAAATATTGAATAAATTATGGTACCCTACTCCATGGGCTTTTCTATAGTCAAAAAAAAAAAAAAAAAAAAAAAAAAAAAAAAAAAAAAAAAAAAAAAAAAAGAATTGCAACCCCCAGATGATTGTAAGGGCTTTCATGAGTTATTACTGAATAAGAAAGCAATTACGCAGGGAAGTGAGTATAATATGATCTTATTTTAGTGAAACAAATGTGGAGAAACTTGGATGTATATTTTTAGAGGATTATATGAGGATGGAGGAAAAACAAAGAAGCACAAATACTACGTTGGTAACATAGATTGTCTTGCTAGAGGAAGGGGTTGCTGATGAGGGACAAGATGAGTAGGATAAAGGGGAAGGAGAAAAAATAAGTTAAAAGAAACTGTGCTAAAATAAGACATCATGGCATATTTATATTTGGTCCTATGCATAAAAATAAAGACATAAATTCTGATACTAACATTCAGTTTAAAATCAGTATGTACATTTAATGATGTAGTGGGTCCTTTTTTCCTTAAAATCTGTTGTTAGATTAACAACGCATCTGGTAATCAGGCACATCTTAGAACTGAGGAGATACGGTGAAAGTCATAGTAAAGGGCAGACTGAACAGAGCCTCCATACTCCAGCGTCCTTGACGCTGAAGTTCTAGGGCTGTGCTGTCCACTACAGCAGACACCAGCATGTGTGGCTGTGGAGCTGGATGTGGCTGGTCCAAGGTGAGATGTGCTGGAAGTGTCAAAAATATATATCAGATTTCAAAGACTTAGTGCATCTTTGAACACAAAAAAAGAATGTAAAATGACTCATTAATATTTTATATCAATTACATGTTGAATGAAAATATTTTTGATATATTGGGTTAAATAAAATGTATTATATAACTTAATCTTTTAAATTTCAAGATATTAAGGGGATATACATATTTTTGTTACATGGATGACTTTTGTAATGCTTAAGTCAGTGCTTTTACGCTGTGTCCATCACCTGAACAGTGTTCATTGTACCCGGTAGGTAAGTTTTTACACCTCCTCCTTCCCTCTTCTTGATTTCCATTGAGCTTTACATCATGTTTCTGTATGTGCCCATTGATTAGCTCCCAATTATTAGAGAGTGCATGTGGTGTTTGGTTTTCCATTCTTGAGATACTTTGCTTAGGATAATGGCCTCCGGTTCCATCCAACTTGCTGCAAATGTATGTATATATACAACACATTTTCTTAATCCACTCCAGAATTGATGGGCACTTGGGTTGATTCCACACCTTTGCAATTGTGAATTGTGCTGCAATAAACATTCAAGTGCAGGTATCTTTTTGATAAAATGATTTCTTTTCCTCTGGATAGCTACCCAGTAGTGGGTGCTATGTCTAATCATAAGTTTGTATCAAATGGCAAGTCTATATTTATTTCTTTGAGGCATCTCCATACAGTTTTACACAGAGGTTGTACTAATTTGCAGTCCCACCAACAGTATATGAGCATTCCTGTCTCTCTGCATTCATTCCAGCATCTATTGTTTTTTGACTTTTAACAGTGGGCATTCTAACAGGGGCAAGGTGGTATCTCATTGCAGTTTTAATTTGCATTTCCCTGATGATTAGTGATATTGAACATTTTTTCATATGCTTGTTGGTTATCTATCTTTTTTTGAAAAGCTTCTGTTCATGTCTTTTGCCTGCTTTTAGTGTTGTTTTTTTTTATTTCTTGCTGATTTGTTTGAATTCTTTGTAGATTCCGTATATTAGCCCTTTTGAGATGTATACTTTGCAAATATTTTCTCCCATTTTGTAGGTTGTCTATTTGCTCTGTTGATTATTTCTTTTGCTATGCTGAAGCCTTTTAAATCAATCAATTCCCATTTATTTATTTTTGTTGTTGTATTTGCCTTTGGGGTCTAAGTTATAAATTCTTTGCCTAGGCTGATATCTAGAAGACTTTTTCCTACATTTTCTTCTAGAATTTTTCTGGTTTCATGCCTTACATTTAAGTCTTTTATCCATCTTGAATTAATTTGTGTAGATGGAAAGAGTTAGAGGTACTACTTCATTCTTCTGCATGTGGCTATCCAGTTTTCCCAGCACCATTTATTGAATAGGGCTTCCTTTTCCTAGTGTATGTTGTGGTCTGCTTTGTTAAACATCAGTTGGTTTTAGGTAGATGATTTATTTCTGTGTTCTCTATTCTGTTCTATGTCTATGTCTCTAGTTTTATACCAGAACCATGC